>APFE031307935.1:276775-431523 GCA_000404065.3 Pinus taeda | reverse complement strand
AAGTGTGGCTAACTATTTCCTATGCATAGATGAGATTGTTAATTGTATGAAAAATTTGGGTGAAGAAATAAAAGAGGTTGTTGTGGTTGAAAAGGTTCTGAGATCTTTGTCTTCTAAGTTTGAATCAAAAGTTTCTGCAATAAAAGAAAAGGGGAATCTACAGAAAATTACCATGTCGTAGCTACACAAAATTCTAACCACTTATGAAATGAGGAAAGGGGGACCATCAGACAGAAGAGAAGCCGCATTCAAGGCCTCAGGAAAAGGAGATTCCTATGACTCAGGACATATGTTAGAATAAGAGGAATAATCAAATTTTGTCAAGAACCTTCAATGGGGTGCTGGAAGATCCAGAGGTAAGTTACCTTTCAAATGTTTTTCTTGTGGAAGAGTCGGTCACTATGCTGCCAAGTGTCCTCATAAAGGTAAGCTTGACAAAGGTAAGGAACCTATTAGATGGAACAAGAAACAGAATGTAAATAAGAAAAGCTATTACACTCATGAAGACAGTGATGGATTTTCAAACAGTGATGAAGATGAACAAGGTAACAATTATAGACTTTTAATGGCTTTTGAAGATGATGATTTCATGGATGCTATAGATGAAGAAGGTCTTTATGAAGATATTTCTAAACTCAAAATTTGTTTAGAAGAGAAAAATATGATTATTGATACTCTACAATTCCCACTGGCTGAAAGTGAAAAACATCATGAAAAGTTAGAATGTGAAATTGTGGGACTTAGAAAAGAGATTGAGAAAACTAAAGCTCTTAATCTTAGATTTCTTAAAGGATCTAAAACGTTAGATGAGATTATCAAAGTGTAGTGTTCTCCACTAATCAAGACAGGTCTGGGATATAATGAAGAAGCAACTCAAGCACAAAAACCATCCACCTCCAAAAGTTATCTTGATGCAGCAAGGAGAAGTGAGCAAAGGATGAATGGAGATCACCAGGTAAATCAGGGACAATTTACCTCAAGAGTGAACAAAGACTACTAGGAAAATCGGGGGCAATCTACTTTAAGGATGAACAAAAGCTACAACCAGCCACAGGTAAAACCTTCTCAATTTTCCTCAAGAATGGATGTCAATAGAAACTACAATCACTTGGTTGGTAATCGCAGGAGTTTCTTCAATGTCCAATGTTTCTCTTGTCATAACTTTGGTCACAAAGCAGCTCAATGTGTTGCCTATAAGACAATCATGAATAGAGAAGCTCAAAAACAAAGAAATATGACTGGAATCATGAAAAGGACCTACAATAACTTTTCTTCTCTTGAAAATGAAATATAATGTTCTATTTATAACAACTTCGGTCACGAAGATTCTGAATGCAGGAGCAGGTTTCAGCAGACAAATCAGAAGGAACAAGCCTCAAGTGCTAAAACATGGAGAATGAAGGAACCGCAACCAGAAAGATGTGGGATAGCCCTATATGTAGAAGGACAAGAAAATCAATGGTACATCGACAATGGATGTTCGAAACATATGACAGGTGATAAATAAAAAATTCAACCATATAGTGCCTTAGAAAAGGAAAAGAGGGTCCCATTTGGAAATGACACCCCTGCGCTCATAAAAGGTAAAGGTTCTGTTCAGTTGAAAGAAAAGGTCAAAGCTGGAAATGTTATGTATGTTGATGGCTTGAAGCATAATCTATTGAGTGTCAATCAGATGTGAAATCAAGGAACTAAGGTAATATTTCGATCAAATGGATGTAGTGTTCGTGATATTGATACAAGAAAAACAGTGATCAAAGGCATAAGAACTCCAAATAATTTATACATATTCGAAGAAGGACAACAACAATGCTATCTGAGTGAGAATGATGAACATTGGCTATGGCACCGGAGGTTGGGGCATCTAAGCTTCTCACAAATAAGGAAAGCATACAAATACCAGGCAGTTTGTGGTCTTCCAGACATCAGAATTCCAGACAATACAATATGCAAATCATGTCAGTTTGGTAAGAAAACCAGAACTAACTTCCCCGAGAAGGAAGGATCAACTAGTAGGCCACTTGAACTTGTCCACACTGATGTATGTGGTCCATCTAGGAAAAGACCACCTCGGGGATAAGAATAATTTATATTATTCATTAACGATTTTTATAGGATGTGTTGGATAGGACTTATGAAGCACAAAGACAAAGCCTTCAAAAAATTCAAATCTTTCAAAGCCTTGGTTGAAAATGAATCAGATCACAAAATTAAGTGCCTTAGGTCTGATAGAGGTGGGGAGTTTACCTCAAATGAATTTTTCGATTTTTGTGAAGAACATGGAATAAGAAGGGAATTCTCTATAGCCAGGACTCCTCATCAAAATGGAGTAGTGGAAAGGATGAACAGAACGGTTCAAAAAATGCTTCGTGCTATGATTGATGAGTCTGGAACTCCCGCAACTTTCTAGGGTGAAGTTGCATTTGCTGCAGTTGTTATTCTCAACAAAACAAACGTCCAGGTGAACAGCACTCAAACCCCTCATGAGCTCTGGTATGGTGAGACTCCTTCGGTAAAATATTTCAAAATTTTTGGAAGCAAATGCTATATCAAAAATACTGATGAACATCTTGGCAAGTCTGAACCTAGAGCAAATGAAGGCATTCTCCTTGGTTACTCTCCCCATAGAAAAGCTTACAAGTGTTATAACAAAAGGCTTGGAAAAATTGTTGAAAGTATTGATGTAGTGGTTGATGAAGAAGAAAACACTCCTACGCAGGGAAGATCTGAAGATTTCGAAGATGATGATGACTATCCATCAACATCAAATCAGATTCATGATGAAGAAGAAACCCATGAGGCACCAAAAGAATAGATAAGGATAGAAGATAAGACTCCATCCAAGTACGTTCAGAAGAATCATCCAAAATCTCAAATTTTGGGGCAGAAAGAGACAGGTATACAAACAAGAAGAACAGTTGCAGAAGCTTCAAGCTATTTGGCATTGCTCTCCTCCACTGAACCACAAAATGTAAAAGAAGCATGCAAAGATGAATGCTGGGTGAAAGCAATGGATGAAGAACTTGAGCAGATTGAAAATAATAACAATTGGGAGTTGATCCCTAGACCAAAAGATAAGAATGTCATAGGGACAAAATGGATATTCAAAAACAAGTTGAATGAAAATGGGGAAGTTATTAGAAACAAGGCCATAATTGTTTGTAAAGGGTATGCTCAACAAGAAGGAATAGGCTGTGAAGAAAATTTTGCTCCCATTGCTAGACTTGAGGCCATCTGAATGTTCCTTGCTCTCTCAAGCTTTCAGAAGTTCAAAGTATTTCAAATGGACATGAAATCAACTTTTCTGAATGGAGACTTAGAAGAAGAAGTGTATATTGAGCAACCAGATGGATTCATCCTTGGAAATGATCCAAAATTTGTATGCAGACTTAAGAAGGCTCTCTATGGTCTTAAACAAGCTCCAAGAGCTTGGTATTATTGTTTGGACAAATATCTTCATCAACAAGGTTTCTCAAAAGAATCAGCAGATAACAATCTTTATATAAAAATTGAAAATAACAAATTGCTAATACTTGTTGTGTATGTTGATGATATCATCTTTGGCAGCAATGAAGAAGCTATGAGTCAGAACTTTGCCTTGGTAATGCATAAAGAATTCGAAATGTCCTTGCTTGGAGAACTGACATATTTTCTTGGACTACAAATCCAACAAAATGAAGGCGATATCTTTTTATCTCAAACCAACTACCTCAAGTGTATTTTGAAGAAGTATGACATGGAAGATTCGAAACTAGTATGTACCCCTATGGTTACAGGATGTAGCCTCAGTGCAAATGATGAATCAGCAGCAGTGCATCAACCAACTTATAGATCCATGATTGGAAATCTGCTCTATCTAACAGGTAACCGACCATACATCATGCATGCAGTGGGAATAGTTGGAAGATTTCAGGAAAATCTAAAGGAAACTCATCTTCAGGCAGTAAAGAGAATTTTCAAGTATCTTCAAGGAACTCAAAACTATGGCCTATGGTATCCTAGAGATACCGATCTCACTCTTCATGCTTATACAGATGCAGATTGGACTGGAAGCATGGATGACAAGAAAAACACTAGTGGTGGTGCATTCTTTATGGGTTCTAGATTAATATCTTGGTTCAGCAAGAAACAGAGTTGGATTGCTTTATCTATAGCTGAAGCAGAATATGTGGTTGCTGCATCTTGTTGCACACATCTCCTTTGGGTGATGCAAACTTTGCAGGATTTTCAAATCACTTGTACTCCACCTATCTCCATCTTATGTGATAATACAAGTGCAATCAACATTTCAAAGAACCCAATCATTCATTCAAAGACCAAGCACATACCGATCAAGTATCATTTTCTCTAGGAACAAGTGCTAGAATAGAAGGTCAAATTGGAATATTTTCCCTCCAAGGAACAAGTTGCTGATATTTTCACTAAACCACTACCCAGGGAGACATTTGAATACCTCAGACAGAAGTTGAGGGTAGTTGATGCATCATCTTGCTGTTGAAACTTGTCTGTTTCAGATAAATGTGGTTGTATACGAGTTGCATGAGGAGGATCCGCGTACATATGCCGGTTTATGCAGATACAATCGCATATATGATGGTTTGAAGGAAATCAGTGGGGACAAACTGTAGTTGAAGAGAGTCTGATATGGGTCTGATAGAGACCATCTGGCACAAGTTTAGGGGGGATCAGATAAACTTCTGATAATGCATTGTTGGCATTACATTAGAAGCTTTTGGTTTGAGTACACAAGCTGTTTTGGGTTCAGATGGATCAGCGGCAGAAGGAGAACAGAAGGAAAACATGGTTGTTGATCTGTAGAGTGATTGACAGATGTTGTTGATATCAGTTATTAGTAACTTTCATAAGTCTTTCTATTTCGTCTCTATGTCATGTATATTGTTTATTGTCAAGTTCATGTAACAGCCTATTTTGGTTTCCCCACCATGCTTGGGATGAATGATGTAATGTACTTGGTTGTCTTATGTAAATTTCTGGTGTATCCCCACTTGGTTGGGTGATGGATTTATGTATAGAGTCTGTTGGTGATAGGAAGGTCTTTTATGATGTATAAGTCATGGTTCTTCTTGAAGAAAATCTTTTTGCAGATCTTGCTTACAAGTTAGGGAAGCTTGGTCAACACAGCAGAGCAGAGATTTCAGCATGTACTCAGGGAGAGCACAACCCTTTGCCCTTGATGACAAATGGGGAGAATGAATTTGAGGATCTTGGGATTGCCATCAAGTCCAAAGGGGGAGATTGTTGGCATTATGGCACAAGTTTGGTGCTAAGTCACAGGTGTTGTCCTTGTTGGCAACTCACACTAGTGACAGATCAGAGTTCAGGCACTCAGAAAGAAGAAAAATATATATACGCAGGTTCACCTTAACAAAGCCACGTATACACACCGTTTAGATGTTCCAAAGTCACGTATGCGTATACACACACTTTCACGCAAGAAAAAGCGCGTACATGTGGGAGAACTTATTTTTGGTCCGTGGTATTTAGTCCTTGGTATTTGGACCTATGGTTTTTGGGCTATGGTATCTCATCAGAAGTGTTGATCCCAAGTATTGAGTCAATGGTATTGGTTTGTTATGGTTTAGGACCGTGGTATTGTGAAAGGCCTAAGACTATAAAAGAGGAAGGGGATCATTTGGCAAAGGACAATCTGAATGAATAGAGTATCTGATAAAGTGCTAGATCTGGAATATTGGGGATTGGGTTATGGTGCAGATCTAGATCTGAATGAAGGAGGAACCTGAGCACAAGGAGAAGGATACGTTCTATTGAAGGGTCAAAATCTTAAGGCTTGAATAATAGTATCTTTAAATGATTTTAATCTGTTATATGTGGCGCATCCTTGATCTATAAATCTGGTAATCTGGGTTAACTAATGTCTGAATAATTGGAAGAGTGAATTATCCTTTATATATCTATATGCAAGTTCAATGAAGCGAAGGCGCATATACATGCTGGTTCTGTGATTAAAAATAACGTATACGCAGGTTGGTCCAGACACAAAAGCATATGCACGCAGGTTTCTAGTTATTAAAGTAGCGTACGTCTCTTAAATTGTCTTTTGGTTGCTTCTGTTTATTGCTACAGTGTTACGGGTTCAGAATTTGGTGTGTGGTTACTGTTATTGTGTTTTGGGTACAGCTGTCAGAGAAGAGTCTATTTGATTAAGTGTTAATTGGTGAAAAGGAGATTGTTTGATGATTGATTGATGTTCATGGATCCAGTCTAAAAATTTATGAAACGTGGTCCCTGGAAGCAAAGAGAAGGTTGTAGCCTTCTGAAGGTAGTAGCTTGCGTACTAGTATCCAGGCTAGTACAAGAGCTAAGGGGGTTGTAGCTCCCTTCCAAGAAAAGCTGGAGAACGAAAGAGGGTTGTAGCTCTCTGCAGGTAGCAGCCTGCGTACTGGTAAAGGACTACACCAATATAGAAACATTGTAAAAAGAAGTTTCTAAATAAAGGAAGATAAATATGAATTGCAGCAGGTGGTTTTCACCCACATTGGGTTTCCACCTTATATCTTGTGTTCTTGTGTGTGATTGTCTTCTACTCTGTTTCATTGTTTCTGGTTACTGTTTATTTGATTCTGATACATAGATTAATGATCAACATCTATAAGATAAATTAAATTATAAGTCTCCATGGTATACGCAGGTTTCCTTATCTGTAGTTGCGTATGTACGCAGTTTTTCACTAACTGAAGTAGCATATATGACCTGGGTTTGAAAAAGAAAATAATTGACTTCATAATACAGATTCACCTCCCCCTCTCAGTATTATTTCCAACAACTGTCAGCTACAGGGAAGCCGAAAGGCATTGTCTCGAAAGACCATGAGGTAAGTACATCAAATCGTTGAATACCTAGATTAAAATGTTGTTATGTAAAAAATGGGCTATGCAAATCCATTGATGTCTAGGGTAACGCGGAGTAGAAGAGGCTACCAAGGGGTTGAAGGATTAGAGAACCGTCCCTTGATTTCAATTTCACAGGAAAGAGAGGAGGAGCTTGCTGGGTTTTCTCCGAGAAGTGCAGCCTGATTGATAGAACAAGGCATTCCACAACTACCACCCCCATCCACACCGTCACCTTCTTTATCTCCATCCACCCCATCTCCACCTACCCCACCTCGACCACCTCCCAGGGTTGGGATGACAAGTGCGATCAAGTTTCCCATGTTTAGAGGCATTGGAAATGAGGAACCAGATCAGTTGTGGTTTGTGATAAAGGCAGTATGGGAAGTCCAAGGCATTACAGATGATAACATTAAAAAGGCCACCTTGGTGAGCATGCTACAGGATCACGCATTTACATGTTATATTGAACACTCTAGTGATCATCCGAATGATAGAATAGTGGAGATTCAGGATGAATTAAACAAAGAGTTTAGTCAACCAAAATCAGAAACTCCATCAATCATGAGATTTAAGGAAATTCTGATGCTTCCATGTGAGACACCATGGGATCTAGATCAATGCCTAGAAAGTATGATCCGTGAAGCTAATATGACACTGTCAGATGTGCAACAACATGCCTAGTTTGTGGCATCCCTGACATTGCACCTAAGAATGACGCTGTAACAACAGAAGATCTCAACCCAGGCCAAAGCTTTAGAGGTAGCGATGAGGTTGCATGAAATGCCAATACAAGATCCTGGGTTCGAAGTCCAACAAATTTGAGAACAATTACAAAACCTATGCATAGAGATGTAGAGTTTGAAGAAGGATAGGGAACCTCAGTCAGAGGTGCGCAACGAAGTGTGGTGTATAAAGTGTAAGGGCAAGGGGCATGATAAGGATCATTGCCCTATGTTCATGAACTATTTGGCAGGAGGGGGACTGATGCCATTAAAACTGGAAGCACAGGTAGGTCCAAGTGCGTATGCTGCTCTTTGGTGCATGATTTGTCAGGTAGGAGGGAAGCATGTGACAGAAAACTGTCATCTGTGGCAGAAATACACCCAGACTCCGCAGCAGCTGTACTGTAATTTTTGTAGATCGGTGGGTCACGATGAGCGGACATGTCGAAGCTATGAACTAATGATGGATAGGACTCCAGCCTATCAAATGCAGATGGAAACGCGAGGCCCCAACCCAGCTACAGTAATAGCGCGGGGTGGCTTCCAAGGGCGAGTTCGAGGACAAGGAGGGATGGGACCAGGATGAGGGCATGGACAGTTAATCTGCTACAGCTGTGGAGGACTCGGGCACTACACATGCGATTGTACAAATCCAACTAGAATAAGTTTCCCATACTGCTATCAGATTGATCATGAAGTTGTATATTGTCAAATGTTGATTGTATAGATGCGTGAGAAGGGGATACTACAACTTGTCCCAACTCAAAATGTCCAGATGATGAGGTTGAAACCACGTGAAGGAGACCCCAATGTCAACATGGTGCTTAGAAGTGGCACAAATAAAGAAAAGGATAAGGAAAAGCAACCTGGGGATGATGTATGGATCTGCAAGACCCCTACAAAGGTGCCTAAGCTTGACTCAGGATGCGCGAAGGAAATACATATGGAAGCCACGAAGAGCTTTGCGGAGGTATCTACCTCAGGTAGTAAGAAGCGACCAGAATTGGGAATGGATCTGCCTATGATTACTACCTTTTTAGAGACTCGCATGAAGGTACTACAGGACAATGAGGTAGTTCAAGGACTCCAAGAGTTGATTACTAGGTGCACAGGACCAGGAGAACCATGCATAATCCGAAAGATGGGAAAGAATACTTTGCGTATAAGAAGGGAAATGCGGCTGACAGTGGAAATTTTGTGAATATGAGATGGATCAAGTAGTTCTTGACCTAGGTTTGGATGCAAATGTGCTACCAAAATAGACTTGGGAATCGATGGGTTGACCCGCGTTACAGTGGTATCCTATTCAATTAAGTGTGGCAAATTAGCAGAAGATCATGCGCATGGGAAGACTACAAGAGGTAGTTATGGATATTGATGGCGAAAGTACACAGAAATATTTCGAGGTAATAGATATTGTGGATGATAGTAACCCTTACCCCACATTATTAGGGATATATTGGGCTACGGACATGAATGGAGTCATCAACCTGAAGAAGCAAAAAATGATTTTAGAGAAAAAGTGGTTATGTGTAATTGTTTCGCTGGATCCAACTGAAGGAGTAGGCTACATTGAACCTGTGCGTGATGGGGATAGTGATGATGAACTAGACTGCATTTACCAGATAATGGTGCAAGACCAAGACCGAGTGAATCCAATGGCAAATGGAAGACTCTAATGGGAATGCAACAGTTCCTGCATGTCAGATTCTGATGAAGAAGTAGAGGACTGGCAGTACCAATTGCATGAGGTAGCAATGCTAAATTGTAATATGACGATCAGATCACTACAGCACATGAAAACCGAAGTAAGGACACTTCCAGCAAGTGACAGCGCAACCAATGGGGAAATCATAAACTTCTGAGGAACTACAGTTATGGAGCAGAAGTGGCCTCATGAGCAAAAAAAGGTGCAACGCACAACAACTGTGCAAGGGAGGAGTGCACCCAGGAATATTAGGTGGAATAGGCGTGAACGTAGAAAGCAGCTGCATGTACAGATTAGAGGCTCTCGGCATCGAACATGGTCTGGATAGCCAGGTCGGAGTGGTTTGGGCACCTACATATGACGAGGAATTTAGCTGTATGCTGTGCAACTAAGTCTACGTGCACCAAGGGTTCGGTGGGCATATAGGACCATAACCAAAACAAGGCATATGAAGATGACCCTATCCACACTTAGATCGGATGAAACCAGGAACGTGGAAAGACTTTCCCCGCACACTGCCCCTGTAGTTCAGACTAACCTGGGTGAAGGAATTATGCAATTGCATGAAGCTATTCAGCGCAACAGCTTGAGACTTCGTGAACTTGATGAAGAAGGGGCAAGGCTGAGGAGGAAAAGTGTGAGGCTGGATGAAGAAATTAGAAAAATAAAAAGTGGAGTCACACACATGGGCTGCGCAAATTTGAGAATTAGGGGATCATACCTAGCTGACTCTCCTACAATACTAGAACACGTTGTGACCCTGCTATCATGGTTGCGACTGCACCCTACTGAATGGAGGAGCACATAACACAACACGCTACTATATGCAAAGGTACACGAAGGGTGCCCATAGCCTAGGCTAGCAGGGAAGTGGAAGCCCCACAGAGGGGGTACGACCACCTGACTATCTGTAGGAGGCCCAGTCTCAGCGCTTCAAGAAGTTGAAAGAAGGCGCAGGACTATAAACAAGTCTATACGAAGGCTGCGTAGAAAGGACGTTCCATGCAAGACTAGTCTGCCATCCAGATCACGGTCATGAATAAGGGGCTACACTGCCATGTCGAGGGGCTGGGAGATGACTGTTGACAACACTATTTGTGACAAGAAATTTGATTTACGGCTTAGAGGAGCGAGTGGCGGGCCATTAAGACAAGAATTCCAAGTTAGATACGAAAATATTTGCCGCTAGAAAAGTGTTAATGACTCAGAAGTAGAGGGAAGGGACGATTTTGAATTCACACAGTCTTATAAAAATGCTAACTGGCCACCCATGCACCCAAGAGAATCCAGGATAAAAATTATTTCTAGAACCAGAGCAGGGGTCGCAGAATAACCCTATCTGACCCAGGAAGAGCCAGGAGAGACAGCCGCTGCCCCAGAGATTCCAAAGTCGCCATATGTCACAACCCTAGAAATATAAAAAAGCTCTGGGGTTAGTTTGGGAATCACCGCAACTCAGTAAGTTATCAATGGCAGAAGAGGGCAAGGCCATCACTATGGAACTTGAGGAGGATGAGGAAGATCTCCAAGTTTTGACCACTCAGATTGAAGCACAGGATGAGGAAGTGGAAAATGTTCCCCAAGCACCTTCAATGATAATACTACCACCATATATCCCTTCGTGGAAAAGAAGGACCAAGATTCTAAAGGTTTTAGAGGCCACGAAGAGTACACTCCAGACCCCACTTCTTCCAAATGAAATAAGGTTTGATGGTCTGCTGATGGGTCGAATACCGAATATCAAGTTTGAAGATTGGGATCTCGTAGATAGCGAGAAGCTTCCCCAGCTAGCCAAGGAGAATGTACTGTAATAGAAGTGGTTACGGGGTGTGGCGAAGGAAGGATTACTCAATCTAAGGTGGATACCCAACTATCACCGCGCGACCATCACAATTTTTGTTATCCGACAGTTACTATGTCTCGGACATGATGGGTATCTCTAGCTGAAGGAACTAATTCCAATCGCGGCTAATCTTGTACATCGAATCTTGCGGCTAGGAAGCAGTCCTGCAGATAAAGCTGGAACGAGTAGCGATGTGGGTCTTGCCGAAGCCATGAAGGTTAAATACATGCTAGAAAAGTGAAAGCGAGGGTATGTAATAACAAGCATCAAAGACCGAGGGATGCGCCTCGCCACCCAGTTGCTGGCTAGTAATCTCATGAGGAAATGTCATGCAGACAAGTTGCCAGCCTTCGTCATTGTGCTCATGGAACAATGCATGGAGGGAGTTGAGTTCAACTAGGTGCAGTTTCTTTGTGATGAGTTTTTGATGAATTATCGTGAAGCTCAAGAGAAAGGTAAGACTTTCCACTATGCACGGTTGCTTTAAATAATCTTACTAATTGCAGGAGAGCTACCGAAAGGCAGCCAGTTTCTTGACATTGAGAAAGACCTACCTGAAGCTGTGCAGTATAATTTTCTCCAGGCTACAGAAGATGCTCTTAGGATTCATGAGATCAAGGTATTTTGGATATTTATGGAGGAAAGTATACAGAGACGGATGAGTCATAGGTCACAGTTATCCTAGACAGTATACAACCGATTGCAAAGTACGGTTGAATTCAAGGCGAATATGCATAATCTGTAAATTCGGGCGTTAAAGGATCCTACAAGAGCATGGGTAAAGCTTCCGTTCATTGCAACAGTTGATGAAATTTTTTAGGCAATGGTGGTATGGCCTCTGGAATGGCGCACTTTAGACTTGGCCGAATTAGAAAAAATTATAGACCAGCAGTGGAAGAAAGAACTCAAGCTGCGCATTACACAGCTGGTGGAAAGAACACGCCATGAAAAAGAAGCACCCACACAGCGGGTGGCGACTGAGGCAGCACTAGAAACTATCACAATGGCTGCTGAAGAGATTGTGGAGGAAATATCCCTAGAGTAGGACATACAGAGGGAAGTGGATACATAGGAATGTACAGACTTGACCACAACCTTGACTCAACTTAAGAGACTGCGCGTCCAGGAGCAACCACCAGCACGCAAAAAGATGAAGACAACAAGGACTTTGGAGGGAGATCTTCTTGCCCACAAAGAACCAGTGCGGGATATCACTAAGAATTCTATGGAGGAATTGATGATAGAACAAATGACTGTGTTAGGGGCGCTCAGAGTGTAGCTACAGGCATTACAAGTGTGACCCCCAGGAGGGATGATACTAAACCTAGCAGATGATACATCAACAACAAAACAGATGATGTGCGCCCACACAACGAACACCTTAGGGTTACCCACAGGCGCCGTCATAGTAAAAGCTGAAGGTAACGTGAAAATTTGGGGGTTTGATATGTCTGCACTTCCTAGAGAAACCATATACTAGTTGTAGGATGGGGTAACCACTGAGATTCGTACTAGGAAAATTCATACCCTATAGATTTTGACTGAGCAAGAGAGAAATTTGGACCAGATCAGTCTCCAACGCAATGACTTCTTCGCATGCAATCAAGATTTGGAAGAGGCCATGGTGGAGGTTTGCAGTAGTGTACTCAAGCTGGCTGTGTCAACAAAACTTCCAACAGCCAAAAAGATTCATCATATAGTTGTAGGATTTCGTAAGACTAAGGAGGACGTTGCCAAAATTCAATGGGAATTGGGCTTGTAGATTGCAGAGCTAAGATTAAAAGCATAGCCCCCTACACCACCAGAAGTTAGAGAGCAGCACCACTACACCATTCACGAAGGACTGGTAGTAATGTATCATGCTATACAGGATTGCACGGGATTTTTGGACGAGTCCCTTCTTACACTCACATCACTACATGAAGATCGAATAGTACAATAGGTAGAAACAAAAGCACGGTAGCAGTAGGAGGCCTATGATAATGTCCGGGGGACTACGCAGATGATTTCCATTACTTAGCGCTTGGCTAAGATGAGGGAGGCTTAGGCACTCAAGGCACAAGTTGACGCTGCTCACCAGAAGGAAGCAATCCTTAAAGAACACATCCAGCCATGGCTTGATGAGGCATTCGCGGTCGCCACCAGCATTGAAGGAAAGTTAGCCCATATACAGGTAGGATACAAACTCATAGAAGCAAGTGAAGCTGAGAATGATGTGTCAAAGGCTCCCACACAACAAGTACAACAAAGGGTAGAAGAATGTGCTGTAGAAGTAAGAGAAGCGTAGAAGTCGTTGAATACCATTCGTGCAAAGATCACTGCACCAGCCGAGTGACTCGGGACGAGTCACCATGATTGTGTTGGGGGCCTGTTGGGAAGCAGACACCCTGCACAACGGTTTTGGGGAAAAGTATGGTAAAGGTTTCACGAAGTGCGTGGAGCATGAAGCGTAATGGGTTAGGCCCAAGGGTAGTCTTCCCTAAAATATTATAGATTAATCTAGAATGTGTCATGGTCCGTCAACCATGGAAATGTATAAATAAAGCAAGGAGCTAGGTTTAGAAGGCAGTTCTTGATAGTAGCAAGATAAAAGATCTAAAGTGTATAGATTTGTGAAAGCGAGAGTGCCTTGAGTCTGTAAGTCCGAGTCCTGGGTAGAGGATAGAGTAGGCTCTGCAGCTATGTGTGCAAAGGCCTGGTACAGTCTGCAGCTGTGTGCGCAGGGTGGAAAGTGGATTGTATTGAACAGAAGATTAATAAATATAAGCGTTTCTAAATTATTGTGTATCTAATCATAGATCTGAATGGTTATGCTTATTTTATGATTTCATGAAGTATATTTATGATTTATGACTACACGTACTGGGTTTAAAGTTTAAATGTTTGCATAAAGACCTTAAAGGCTAAATCAGATATATAATAACAATAATAAGGCTAAGGATCTAAGAAGTTTCCCTTCGCCGATCTTTGTGAAAGCCAGAATACTACGCAGAATAGTAGAAGTGTGTAGATTGGGTTGTGAATTCTCCAGACCTCATCAAGACATCCCTAGGGTGCAAAAACCTGGTTCAAGCACCCTTCCCTACTACCTCAGGTGAGACTTCAGTCCACGCTCTATGGATTGTTGCTGAAAGGGCTGGTAGTACGAGATTTGTTTGGTTAAAAACTCCTCTGAACCTAGGTCAGGTACAACAAGCCAACAAGCTTGTAAGTGAAGTAAAGTTGGGCAATTGAAAATTTTTGGTTTGATATTTTTTGTATGCCTCATGGGAAACTAAATGCCATGACATAGGTGAAATGATGGAGTGAGGAGCTTAGGAAGAATACTTTCATGATGGAATTGAATTGTATGGAACTTTATTTATCTTATGGGAGTAATTTTTAATTCATATCGTGACTATAGGACTCCATCAGTAGTGTAGTGGAGCACATCGATTGGGCACTAATCCACAATACCCAATGCACATGTCCTTAAAGAATGTTAGGAGGGTGCTTGATTGTAAGACTTTAATGACTACCAAATGCAGGAAAACCTACGGATAGGTAGAATTCCTAGTATAGTGTTTTCCTCCCAAGGATTTTATCTGGTAGAATAAATATTCCCATGCTCATTGCGATGTGAGCATGAGGGTGTTTGTTTGGAGCTACATGAAAAAACTACGTGGAGCAGTATATCTATAGGTGGATACATGGTGTGATTTTGACCTAGCTAGTGCTTATAAAGTGGAGAGAATGTGTGCATTAGATTCTTGTGAGATGAATTTAAATATAGAGCTAGTTGGAGACTGAGTGGTGAATGAGACTTATTAATCTTAATAGGTGGGGGAATGTTTTAGATTCCTATAGTGTTTAGTAGCTATAGACATGCTCTGGATTCGTGTAGTGCTTAGCAGTGGATTGCATGGATATTTTTTGATAAATATGGAACTAAATCCTGCATGGATCTATGCCACTTAGTGATTTCAAAGTAAAGGTAGAAAATAGCAAGCATAAAGATAAGTATCAATTACTAGTTTGAATAATTTCTCTATTTAAGTTTTGATTTGAAATTTTATGGTTTACCCCATAAAGAATTTACTGATGAAATTATGGTTCCATGAAGAATCTTATAAGACTCATATGCTTATGATTTAGAAATAAATATTGAACTATCCAACATGAATATATAAGGCTGACTATAAGGATAACATCATCATCTCAATAATATCAGTGTGCACAACTGCAACACATTGGAGAAAAATAATTTAGGAACTAGACCATCGTGCTGACATTGGAACTTTGTGATATGTGATAATCTCTGTGAGATATGCCATTGATACATGTGATGTGTTATTAAAAAAAGGTAGGGGTATTCCTTGGTTAATAATATTCTTCATGTGCAAAGAATCCCTGGCAAAGGATGGACCACAATAGGGACTAGGATAGTAGAGAAGGGGATATATGAACATGGAAGGTGAGTGATTATACAAAAGAGAAAATAGATGAGCTTAGGCACTGATGAAGCAAAGAAGGGGATTTCAGAATCTAGAAATTCAATTGGATTTTAAGGAAGCATGTGCATACTCATTGGGATCATAAATGCATTGCATGTGTCGTAGAAAGCAATGAGTGAAATTATTCTCTAAAGAAGCACTAAGCATAGTGGATAAAATATATGGACATTAGAGGTGGATTATGATTTAGAATTAAGTAATAAATCAAACTAAGGTGTAATGGAATAAATTTTGACCAGAGGAAGCCACCTGAGAAATGGCTAATCAGATGAGGGTATCTTACCTATTTTGTTTACTTTTCACACAAATGTTAAAATTTATTTGTGTATATAAATCTCACTGTCAAATTTTGTGTTCGAGTACAAAACATTATTGAAATTTTTGTTCAAGCATAGAAAACTATTGAATTTTGTGATCATGTATAGAACAGTAAGGATAGTGTTCCTCTAATGGGGTTTGGTCTATGATAACCTTTTTGCGACACCTCTTGGAAAAGTCACTATGAATTATAGTTAATGTAAATATTATGGAAATGTGGACGTAATGAATGGGATGAAAGAGCAGATGCAAGTTTTGAGATCCAAGGAGGAGCTTGTTGGGAAGTGATTAAACTAAAGTTGTTTCATTTAATGTGCTATGAGTTCCCTGAGTGGGTTTAATGGCCTCTAGAGCAAATAAGGAAGTGGAATATGGTTTTCCTAAGTAAAGGATGAACCCCATACCACCTTTTTACTTATGGGGCATGTTGGTGTGGTTAGCATGGAAGACACAGATGCAGAGTAAGTAGCAAAAAGTAGTTAACAAGAGAAAATAAGGGGAGTAGTTAGTTGGAAAAGGAATACATACATAGAATGTGTGTTCTGTATGAAGAGTATTCTAGGGATAGGAATATGGTAATTATGCGAGAGCCTGTAGAATAAAAGTGCAAGGGAGTAGAATTTTCATGAGAGTGGTAGCATGCATAGGATAGTGGAGTGAAGAGAATACCAAATAAGAGCACCTAGAGACACATGATAGTCTAGATACCTATAGGTTTAGGGGCTGCAACTGGTATCTTCTCTAGATCCTTGCATAATAGAGTAGTAACTCCATATGTTTGGATATCTATGGGGTTTATTATGTGGAAACACAATGTAATATGGATCACTATTTAGTAGGTGGAGACAATATGGATTTTTACAGCATTTAGTAGGAAGAAACACGATGTGCTCAATATTATTCTAAGAAAGTGGGGACATCATGAACTCTAGATTCCTGTGTGATCTGGATGATGGGCATTGGTGTGAATTCCCTTGAACATTTAACTCCTCAAACTCTAAATCTATATTGGGAGTTGTCAGTTGCAAGAAATATTATAGTGAAATTGGCCTATAGTTGGGTGGAGAGTTCAATTCCTTCCATTAGTTGTGAATAATTTAAGTTAACCAGATAAGTATACTTGTACATATGTTTCACTATGAATGGTGAATAATTTTGTCATGTGTTATAATAATTATTATGTGAAAAATTATTATAAAAAAATTTGTTATTCCTGGTTGTCTATAATGAGATGACTATGTGACTATTTCTCATGGTTGTGAGGGAGTTGTAGATCCCTATGGTTGTTGATATGTTCCTAAGTTACAAAGCTACTTCATGGCCTTGTATGAATGCTTGATGTGTTTAGATATATTAAAACGATGTGTTACTTCATTTTTTGGCATGCTATGGATTTTATGGAACGTTGATGAGGTAGATGCCTTTAATGAGCTAGATCCAATGGCATTATCGAAAGTTAATTATGAAAAATTTGGGAAGGAATAAATTTTGAGACACCATTTTCATAATGAGATCGTGGAGGTTGGGTTAGTAAAACCTCCTATTCAACCTGGGAATTCCAAGGAGGTCAAACAGATCATTGCAACTTCCTTAGATAAGCACCAATCATACAAGTGAATCGTGTGTCCACTAGAAATCAGGGGAGTTGTGTTTTCATTTATGTTTCATATTTCATGGCTCCATTGTCATAAATAGTAATCAATTTCATAAGCCCCAAACCACATACTATGTAACTTCCATTTGAAGTCTTTAAACCTAGAGGAACATAAAAAGACCCTGTCTCTATCCTTGAACTTCTTTTTTGATGAATTTGTCATGGCATTGTGCCTTTTTATTCTATATAGTTTATTTTTGGTGTAAGATAGTCTGATAAAGTTTTCTAAATCATTAACTTGGATGCATGTTTGCATCTAATATTTTATTAGGTCCATTCCAAGTTGGATAGTTGTTCTAGGTGTCTAGATCTTTGTCTCAATTGGTAATAATACTCTTTTTCTATATATTATCTTGTAAGGAGAACCATTAGTATTTATCCATGTGTTTTTATAGGACCATAAATCCTTAGGAAGTTTTTTATCCCAATCCATGAGATGTATATAAACACTCATGGTGATCATGGTCTCAAGAATCTTATTTGTTCCTTCCACTTGTCCATTGGCCTATGAACGATATGGTGTCAAAAATTTATGCTTGATCTTCTATTTATCCATTAATTATTCAATGAGCCTTGACGTGAAATGGGTTCCTCTATTTATGTCTATCTTTCATATAATCCAAAATTTGGTGAATACTTCCACATGAAGAAATTCTACTACTGCTTGTTCAGTTACAATTAGAAGTGTCTTGGCATCCATCAATTTCATGATATAATCTATGCATACCAAGATGTAGAAGTGGTGGTGATAATGTGGGTTGATTGGCACAATTATGTGAATGGATCATCTATCAAAGGGTTCCAATACTATCTAGGGTTGTAATGGCATCTCATTGAATTGCACAAGTCATCCATGCATTGGAAACCGTCACACATCTTTGCATACTCCTTCAAATATTTGATGATTGTAAACTAATAGTAACCTTGATGAAGTACCGAGAACCCTATTATTTTATTTGAAAAGTGCCCCCCACACAAAACATCATGTAAATATTTGAGGATATCAAATATTTCAAATTCTCTTACACCTCTCTAAATGATGTAATTAGGGCATGCATAAAAGAGACACACATCAATTCATGAGAGTCTGCTACTTTGTATTACAATATTTTGACGTTCCTTTCAATGAGAGATGGTGTGGAGGTCTACCCGTAGCCATGTAGTTAGGATATCTGCAAACCATGGGGATTTTGTATAGACTACAAATACGTGGACATTAGGAAAAATATCTTCTACAGGGGGCTCATAGTATCAACCACAACATTACCTCTTCCTGGTTTGTCTAGAATGATGGTATCATATTCTTGTAATAAAAATAATTATCTAATAACTCTACCATTGGTAATTGGTTTATTCATTAAATACTTGATAGTAGCATGTTCAGTATGTAATACTATTGGATTATGTATAACGTAATTTAGGAATTTATTGATTTCATGGATACTGCAAGGAACTCCGTTTCAGTTACTATATAGTTTAGTTCCATAGCAAGAGATTCTTACTTACATAGTAGATTGTCAATGGGTTTCCATCTTCAAGATGTCCTTGTATGGCTCCAAGGAAACTATGTACCTCATTTTGTGAATGTGGAATGGGAAAGGTCAATATTACCGTAATCATTTTTAGATCCACTTGAATACCTTTTGTTCAGCTGTGGTGTCCTAAGACAATGCCATTATTTAACATCATTTGATGTTTTAAATCGTTAAGGACCACATCAGATTCCTTACACCTTACTAACTTTTCATCCAATTTAGCTATTGTCTCATCAAAATAACCATCATAAGTCATGAAATCATTTTGTTGATAGACCAAAATGCACCATGAATAATTATGGGGGTCCCCCAAGTGTGAAGTCCCATTAAAAACTCACAATGTTTCGATAGGAGCTCCAACTGGTATGTGGACCTACCTTCCACCATGTGAGTTTTTTTCTCTTAGATGTCAAATGTAGAGATGCTTGTGTGAGACCAAGTGTGAGATTCCTAAAGTATGAGGAAAAAATAAAATCTCCATTAAATTTTTTTTAGAACAAAGTACAACAATCGAACAAAAAAAATAGAACAACATGCATTAAGAGAAACTAATTATTTAGTATCACCTTAAGACATACAACCAAGAAGATATTAGACGTAAACTACAAATTAGTTCATAGTATATGACTAGAAACTACATGGAATAAAGGGCATAGATCCTAAGTAAACATATAAGCCACATGTAATGATTAGTTCATTAAAATGTAACCAATATCTAAATGCACATGCATTTACAAAAAATGCATAGGATATCCATTACAAATTCTATTAACATGCATGGGAATCAATGAAAAAAGTGAAAAAAATATTATGAGTATTGTTGCCCATTCAAATACATGTACCACAAACTCATTAAAACCCAATAGTGGGATGAGATAAATTCATATCATCTCCTAAACAAAAACCCTAGCCTCACATTTCATTTAGCTTATAAGCTACCAAGAAGAAATGCACTTGAAGCCTTGAATTCTACATCTATGCTAGGATTTCAATGCAAAAAGGCCCTCTGAATGAGTCATGAGGGTATTTTTATGCAAGTGTGTGAGTGACCTTTCAACTCTCACATGAAATTTTATATTTGCTCATTGCATTTCATAAACTAAAATTTGTAATGTGCAAAAGATAATTAACATTCTTTGTTGCCCTAACATAAGGCTTTATTTGATTATTAAATTTTCCAACTGTTCCGAGCTTTGCATGGTGCTCGGTCCACCTTGTTAAGGATTCATGACATCAATGATCATCTGAGAGACAACGACAACATATGAACCAAGCCATATACAAAATGTCTTCACAACATTCTTACAATTAAAATAACTTTTTAGTTTACTCATTTAAAAGTAAGCTTCATTTTAATAATTTATAAGTTTATGTTTAAATGCCTCATACTACTTTTGTAAAAATAACTAAACCATAGTCATTGACATAAAAAATGATGATAATGGTTTCCATAGGATAAGGTATAGTGTGTGCCTCATTAGTCCCTTCCCCTTCGGGGCTGGCAGGGACTATAGTAATCGATTTTAGTCCCTAACATTACTTTGACACGATAATCAATAAAGGTATTTTAACTTAAAGCAAAGTATTTTGAAATGACACATCAACCAATACAATATTTTATGATTTTAACCAATCAATGAAATCTTCTTCTTATTTGGCCTCAAACCGAGGTATACAGGCTCAAAAGTTAGGAAAAAGTTGGGAGAAGTACAAGTAATTAGAACAACCGGACACCTTCATGAAGTAATGCTATCTTTGCCTTAGCATTAATTTGCAACATTTAATGTTAAGAAAACTTATGGCGTATCTTCTTTGAATGCGAAAGTATATTTTTGTTAGCAGAATTACAGAGTTTGGAAGTGTCAAACTGAACTAGAACTAATTTATAAGTAGCTGAAGTTGCCACTTGTTGTCATCGGTTACTGCATGTTGCATGCTTCGGCGTCTGCATGTTGCATGCTTCAGTGTTTTCATGTTGATTTGGTGTCTGTATGTTCATAATTGTGTTGATTCGGTGTCTGCATGTTCATGTTCAGTTACTCTTAGTATTTACGCTGGCTTCCGTGGCTTCTTTATGCAAGTAGGTCTGGATTCTTTCTACTGGTAGGTTCTTCCTTGCCTAGAGAGGTACAGAGAAGAGAAAAGGATTCAGTGATGATATTACTAAATACAAACAACTATTATGTCTATCATGTATTAGCATCGGAACTCTGGCAGCTAGCACTTCGACCGTGAAAATGAGCACCAACAGAAGGACAAGAGAAGCAAAGAAGAGTGAAGGCGAAGTGCACCTGATCCTGCCAGCTCCAACATAACAGGTCCAAGCAACAGGCTGAAGCCCTCTCCTTCAGACCCTCTGCGGATTCCCTCCCAGTTAGCCGAGCAACAGTAGCCGCAGCAGCAATTGGAAGAGAAAAAGAGAAGAGTATTCACTCCGCTGCCCTACCGGCTTAGCTTCTTGGCATGGTGAAACAGGATAGAATTCAGGTTCTTGCTGCAGGCGTAGCTATGCCTTCAACCGATATGCAATCAACCGATATGCAAGGTACTCAGAGAAAACACCATCTGTAATAATAAAAACACCATCTGCAATAATAAACCAGTAGAGCACTTTATTTTGTGAACTGATAATTGACATCTTGACAGCAACCTACATGTTTATTTTCATTGCTACAGTGCAAGACTAAAGTTTGTTTATTTTCATTGCTACAATGCAAGACTAACGTTTCGAGTAAATCTCCTTGCTTGAATGTAGTGTGTAGAGCTATAGATATACACTAGCTCACCCAATGTATGAGGATCCAAATTTGTGTTCAGTCAATTTTCATGTATCATGTAGTTTGAATAATGGTAGTGTCTTCTGTGTTTTAACAACAGCAAATCTGGAGTAGAAATTCGGTATGCTCTGTTACTTCTTAATGCTGTGAAAACCAACAAACAAGATGTAAAGAATCCTATTTTGTTACTTTCATTTATTCCCATGGCATCCATCTAGGTGGAATTAAAGAGGCAACATTTGAAACTTGAAATTAAAATGAAATTCAAACGGAGCTACAATAATCTTTGCTGAACCACTGGCATGTTAAGAATAATTGGTGTAGCGAACCTTTACAATACAGAATACAACATAATTACATCGCAGCTTCTAGGACTCTAAAAAATAATCAGAGCACTGTTTATTGTAAAGCAATATGAATTTAATCAAGAAGAACCAGCGATTTGTTTTTGGACAAAATTTCGAGAGAATTTAGCATGCCCATTATCGGAATCGAACTCAAACTTGAATGATTGCAGATGGAATATGTGTAGTGAGCAGGACAACCACGAATGGAACTTACATACAGAATTCAAAGTGGTATGAACAGATTGAGCTGTATGTACATACTAGTTACCTAATTATATAAAGTCGAGACGGTCCCAAAAGGGTAATTAGGGATGGGAAAAACCGTCTCCTTCTTCTTCTACTGAATACTATATGGTAGATATGTGCTCCTGCTTCATCATTCTGTCTAAAATGGCGCAGGCCTTCCATTTAGCTCTTGAAGTCTCGGTCTCGCTGAGATCGATCAATACATTAATGTATCCATTTCGATCACCTCGCATTGCTTTGAAATGCGACCGATCGTTCGAGCGTATTGCCTGCAGAATTACAATGACATTTTACTTGTTGCGAGGATGTTGGGATCCATCTTTGATAATGCTCATCATGTACGGTACTGCTCCTTCGTTTCCCATTGCTTCAGCCGCCTCGTGGTGGGCAACAACCATGGTGAGAAGCGATAGAGATTCGTCCACCAGGCCTTCACTATGGTTGGATACAAGCTTCAGTAGCACAGGAATCATGCCTGCTCTCACACATGGGATTCTGTTTTCACGGTGGATAGTCCTTCTTGGCCATGGGATTTCCATCGCTAAGGAGATTCACCAGGGCGGGAATGGCGCCCGAAGCCCAAATTTTGGCCTTGTTTTCGTCCACCCCCAAAAGTCTGAACAGTGTTGCCGCAACGTTGTCCAGAGCTTCCATGGTGCCACCATTTCGAAGTACCTCTACGATGCAGGGTATGGCTCCCTGGGCAGATATTGCCATTTTGTTTGTATCTGTGATTGACAGATTCAGAAGAGCCGTTACTGTGTGTTCCTGTGTTTCAGAGTCAGATGATTGCAGAAGCGAGACCAATAAGGGTATGGCCCTAGTCTTGCCCTGCCCGAGGTATGCTCTGTGGCAGCTTCCCGGCTTTCCTTTTCTTGCACAATTTTATCCGGCAGAATTCCCAAATACTTCTGTTCTTCCAGTGTGATGGTGGATTTGGGGTGGACAGATTCTTCCGCGCCCCCATTGCTTGTTGCAACCTGCGACCATTAAATCAAGAAATTACAGTATTGCAATGCGTTCAGTGACGGGAAACATAAGCTTAGCTATCCAACATGCATAAAATGGTACTTGTCACCGTTGTCTTGCGGTTTAGCCATGTTTCGATCATGCATTATTCTTCGAACAGGTTTCTGTTGCGCTTGGTTTGTCTCTCGTGGTGGGGCCAAAAACTTCAAATTTGACCAATCTACAGTAGCCATGATGATGATGGGTGCATGAAGTAGTTCAATTAAATCTCCAAACTTGACCTCTCTAAGGTAGCTATCATGAAAACTTTAAATTTGACCACTCTATGTTAATATACCATTTTCGTTGACTGAGCAGTGGCTCCTGCTGGTGGCAGTCCTTGTGATTTTATTTCAAGTAACATGGTACAAGAAATTGGCTTCTCTTTTACAATTCTCGTGGCATGGTGGGCCTTCTTCAGAAACCCTGTCCACAAATCTCAACGATCAATCCCTTTCAGTCTGCATAGATATCCCTATATAGACATTGAAGAATAAATGTGTAACAGTGATAACACCACAGTGGCGGGCACACAATACGCAACAGTAATGCACAGTTATCAGTATACAGGCATTGCAGAATAAATGTTGAACAGTGATAACACAACAGCAGCGGGCACACAACACACAAAAAGTAAATACCACTTGTTGCATTTTTGGCAAGCATCCAGAAGAACTGCCCACTGTACTATTCCTCTACAGAAAACTCCAGCTGCCTCAAAAGTAACTTGTAAATCCTTACAGGTTAAGCCATTGTAAAGCCTTCCATGGACTCGCTGTGATGCAGCTTCCCTTGTTTAAATATTAGATTTCCACCACCTCTACATTATTTCTTTTACACATTCCTATGACTACAACCTTTAAAATTAATGGCATTCTCATGTATAAACTAGCCTTTACTCGATCGCAGACATTTCTCTCTCTTTTATAACTAGAAAATAATAACATTTATAATATAACAAGTAGGACATAATAACGTAAATTCCATTCAAACTAGATAGTAATGATTGAACGAGAGTTCATGGGAATTTTGATAGTGGATGAAAAAAGTGACGTATACAACTTTAGTGTGATTAAGGTTGAACTTGTTATGGAAAAAAAGTTAGTAGGCAATTGTGAATTTAAAGAGGGTGAGAACATCACAAAGTGGGTGAAGAGGATAACGAAATCTGTCGAAGAAGAAGTTGGAAGATTATAGTTCTAAGGCTTAGAAATGTTCTTATGGAGGAAGCCATGCATGTACTCTTCGTGGTACCGTTGCTCTATATAAAGAAAAAAAAATCCACAAACCCATTATGTGTTAGGTAGTTTATCTGCTAACATACTTTCCAAAGTCTAATTCTTCACACTAATTTTTAAATTTCTATAATCCCATAGAAAGGAATCAGATAATACAAACTCCATTTTCCTTAAGTATGAGGTGGTTTTATGTCTTTTCTCAAATAGTTTTCTTAATTGGTGTTGATTTTGGATTTGTAAAGTTATTTATCAATGCGAAAAATGTTAATAATGAGTATGCTCCAAACTTGTTTTTACTATCCATCTCAATAACTTGTTACTGTAACATAAAAAGGATCTAAAAAAACTCCATTTTCCTCAAGCATGAGGTGGTGTTATGTCTTTTCTCAAATAGTTTGCTAAATTGGTGTTGATTTTGGATTTGTAAAGTTATTTATCAATGCGAAAAATGTTAATAATGAATATGCTCCAAACTTGTTTTTACTATCCATCTCAATAACTTGTTACTGTAACATAAAGGATCTAGGCAAGTCATGAAATAAATATTTGTATTACTTAGATTTAGAGATATAAAAAATGAATTAATATAATTTTTCTAAGTAAGCCTTATATTTTTCTTTTTAAAATATTGTAGCTATAACATAAGGATCTAGGTACAATTTGGTAAGTGATTGAATAAATATTTTCATTATTGAGAATAATCTAAGATATATACGTTGCAATATGTGGAGTTTGTTTTTATAATGTGAGATCCAAAACATCCAAATAACTATTAAGTAATTAATTAAGTCTTATCTACATCAAATTTAAAATAAAATCTCTTGGAACTCGAGATATATTTGTTAACTGTAGTTAACAAAAGTGTTTGCATATTACAACAACCTTATCTTCAACAACTTTTTAGATCACTTTTTTAATGATCATATAATTCTACTTTTCAATAAATCTTATAAATCTAAAAAAATATATATATATTTTTTAAACTAAATTTTAATAATAATAATAACAAAGACAATTTTGTACATAAAAATATTTGAAAATACAAATTTTAATTTTAATTTTGTTTTCTAAATTTTGATATATCCATATTTTAAATTAATTTTCAAATATTTCATTTTATATTTTATTATGTACCAAGTGGTTATATATATATAAATTCATAAAAAATTAACACATATATAGATATTGTAGAATTGAGGCTTTTGTGATTCATCGTAGTTATAAGAAGAATTTCGGCGTAAAAATCTTTCTTTATGTGATTTATGCCTAAATTCTTTTTATAACATATATACATACTTAAAAATTCATCAAAAATGTAATAAATATATACCTACTTAAAAATTCCTCAAAATAATTAAACATTTTTATAATTATCCAAATTTATAAAATATTTTTTCATCATCTTATAGCAATTATCTAACTATATATCGCACTTTATTATTTCATTAAAATGTATTAATTTAAATTCTTAATATAATTGTAATATTTTTTTATGTCATATTTAACCAATTTTTGTTATAACTTTACTCATATATAATTAATAGGAAAAGAACTACAATTGCATCTAGTATCATTGTTTAAATTGTATTGAAAAATAACAAATGTGATAGTATGGAGTTCATAAACATCAAAGACGCCATAAAATTCTTAGTAATATGTATTTTTCCGTGTTATTATTATAATTTTCCTATATCGTTCTATAAATTTCGTCGAAACATTTTTTTTTCCTTTAAAGAGTTCTGAGATGCTTTTAATTAATAAATAAATTATAATTTTTATAATATAATATTATATAATATAATATATTATAATTTATTTTAAAAAGAAAGTTTTTATATTCAAATGGAAATTAAACCGAGACTTTAGTCTTGTTAAATTTATGTATTCAAGTTTTTGTAATCCATAATGAGTTAAACAAAGTCTTTTGAGAGATTTTTTTTGGCCAATGTGTTTCAAACCAACAAGTGTAATTCATCATGAGTTTCAAGTGTGGTTCATCATGAGTTTCAGAGATTATCGTGTATGATAAAATTGTGAAAATTGTGATTTAAAAAAAAAAAACTTTTTTGTTGAGTCGATTTAATCACTTTAGACATTTTTTAATTCGAAAAAATTGTGATTTAATTACTATTAAAAAAAAGAAATCGCCATCCGATATGAAAAAACTGTGAGGTGTGAAAATAATTACTTTTTAAAGGTAAATTTAAGTAATTTTTTTAATTTTGCAATAAGAGGGTAAAGGTGAGAGCTAATATATAAGGGTTAGTGTTAGAGTGAAGAAAATTAAAGGAAATTAGGATCCCAAGCAAAGAAATTTTGAATTGGGACCAAGTTTTTTCAGCAGGGTATGGATTTCAGGTCTTGCCATCAAATTTGATTCTAATTTTTGTTGTTCTCTTGTTTTTCCTTGGGTTTCAGTCACCCGTATATTTCCCACGATTTTTGGGTTTAAGTGTGTTCTTTTTTCTATTTTTGTTGCATTCAATGGAGAGTTATTGTTTGTCAAAAATTCAAATTGTTGATTGTTAATTTTAATTGTATAAATTCTCTTTATTCCCTAGTTTTTATCCATGATTTTTCTTGGGTTTCATTGTGTTTTTCTTGGCATTATTGTTGCATTGAGTGGAGGGTTTCTTTTGGTAAAAAATTCATAATGTTGATTGTTAATTTTATTTGTTTAACTTTAAATTCTTCTTCTGCCCTAGGTTCAAACATCAATCTTATATTAAGACTCAAGAATTCAACAAACATGCCAAGAAAATTGGGCTCTATGTGGGAATTTAGTGAACCCAATGGGTGGATTGACAGATCAAATTTGAATACCAAGTTATGTGGGAAGCATATGAAAGGGGGAGTATACCAATTGAAATTTCGCCTTGAACAAATTTCTGGACATGAAGTAGGGATTTTCACAAACACAAATATAGAAATCATTCGTAGAGCCCTCAAATCATTATAAAATATAGGGACAACCAAGCTGACCAAGGAAACTTTGAAGAGTCAAGTGGCAAGGGGTGGAGTAGTGGGAGCTAACCATGAGAGTGGTTCTTCTTCAACATCAATTTCTGTAGTAAAGCCCACAACTTCCTCATCATTTTTTGTTGCTAGAACCACAATTGGTACACAACCATCTAACAGGAAGCTTTTAAAAGAAGAGAGAAAGAAGAAGCTAAAAAGCATCTTGGCAAGGATGTTCCCTTCAACTTTTCCAATAACTATCCACTTTTGTTGTTCGTGATTGATGCTATTGTTGTTGTTGGCCCAGGGTATAAAGACCCTTCTTATGATGACTTTAGAGGGTGTATTCTTCATAATGAAAGGTCAAGTGCAGTAAGAGATCAGACGAGTTAAGGGCATCATGTGTATAGATGGGATACATTGTGATGTCATGTGGTTAGACTGATCAAAAGGGTAGAACCCTTGTTAACTTCTTGATTAATTTCCCCAAGAGGACAATGTTTATTAAATATGTTGATGCATATAAGCATATAAAAAATGCACAATTATTATGTTATTTGTTGGATGTGTTCATTTAGGAGGTGGGTCCATAACATGTTGTCTATGTCATAGTAGAAAATGCTTCAAATCATGTTGCTATTTATTCTTATGGAGAAACATCCTTACTTATTTTAGACACCTTGTTGCACATTCCATTGACTTGATATTGGAGCACGTAGAGAAAAGACCTTTTGTCAAGGATATTCTTGAACCATAATTTTTTTTTATATAATATATATTATATATATATATATATATATATATATATATATATATATATCAAGAATATATGATTTATTTGATGAAAAAATTCACAAATAACAAGGAGTTGGTGTGCTCTACTATTACATGGTTTTGCACTAGATTCATATCTTTTCAATCTCTGTTGAATTCTATGTCGGATGTGAAGAGAAATTTTATTTCAGAGGAGTGGTGTGCTTTTTCATTTACCTACAAATTAGAGGAAGAAGCCATATGTAGGGTAGTTTCATACTAGGAGCAAGAGGTTTGTAGCATTACTCAACCTTTGGTAAAGGTTTTTTGATTAGTTGATGGAGGCAAGCCCAAAATGGGATACTTGTATGAAGACATGGATAGGGCCAAAGAATCCATTCACTTCTATTATGGTAATAAGGGGGATGAAGGGTTTGAGAAACAACAACTTGAATGGACCGTGATTTATGAGTGATGGAATAATACATTCCATCATTCCTTTAATGTTGCCAAGATGTACTTGAACCATGCATTTTCTTACTTTGTTGGTTTCATATTTGATGTTGAGTTCATGAATGGGCTTTTCATTTGTGTTCAAAATATGATGCCATCTCCAATAGAGCATATAAAAAATTCTAAAGAAATGGAGATATACAAGATGGAGGGTGGCACATTTATCTTTTACATGGCTATTGTGGATAGAAAGACCAAAATGCTAGATAAGCTTTAGTTTGTTTCAAACTTCATTTTCTCTTCATATTTTGCTTCAACTTTCAAATTTCGAATTTTTCTTATGTTTATCGTATTTGTTGTTGTTACATAGTGGAGAAGTTATGGTGGAAGAGTACCCAATATCAAATTGAATAGGTACTTTGGATGCGAGCGCAACTAAAGTGTATTCGAAAAAATGCACACCAAGAAGCACAACATGTTAAAAATTTTCCAGTTATTTTTTGAACTCAATATCTAATATATATATATTATATATATATATATTTATATATAGTTTATAATTTATGATCATGGTACCGATTGGAGTCCCAGTGTCTTAATGACATGGTCTATGTCTACTACAATCTGGGATTGTGGATGAGGCAACTTGAGGGGACACCTAACGTGGAGGCCATCTCATTGGATGGTATTGACACCAATTTTGCATGGAGGGTTGAGGATGAGAGGGCTATCTTGGAATCGACCTTTGATTGGTTAGAGGAGGTAGTGGAGGGGTAGAAATTGCAAATGACGAAGAGAAGCAACAAGGAGAAGAAGTGACACCACCTACCATGATCACCAGTAGAGGATGTGGTCTACCTCCTCCAACAAGAAAAATCTCTAAAAATAATAAAGGGAAATCTCTAAAGGCACTTGACAAAATGGCCCTACATGCATTATTGAAATACAAGAGTTCCTCAAACTATTTGTATACTTTGTTTGTTAATATGCAATACCTTTATAGCCTTTTCTCTAAGCATGCCAAACAAGGAGTCCATGAGCTTTCCCCTACCAACTTTAATGCCTTCACAAATATTGGGACCATCATTTCCACTTTGGGCATGTCAAAGAAGGAATCCATGAGCTTTCCCATACAAGCATTAATGCCTTCACAAATTTTGGGACAATCATTTACAATAAAATGGAGGACATATTGAATGGAGTTTCGTGTGACATGTCTTACCAAGAAGTCATTGCATAGATTGTAAATATTCCAAAAGGTATTTCATTCTTAAACCCTCGATTCTGGGCCACTATGTCATCCGTGAAATACCAGTGGCGTAGAAGGATATGACACTAATCGATGCAGTTTGCGAACTATCAACATAATATGCGAGGTATCTCCACTCAAAATGTTGTGATCTTTTCGAGATAATGCAACATATCAACAAAATATGCAATAACACTTATCGATGCAGTTTGCGAACTATTGATCTGCTGGTTATGCCAATTATCAATGTTTTATTTACTTCAAAGATGCAAATTATCAAACCAATATGCCACACGGGAATTATAAACGCCACATGTGGGATAACTGAGTCTTATATGTGTTATATAAAAATTAGCGATGTAATTTTGAAAGTAGCAACACAAATTTTCATTTAATATGCACTTCTCTCTCTACTATATGCAAGTTTTATTTATCAGAAATGAGAATTATTTGTGAAGTTTCTGACTTATTATCATAAGATGTGCATTTATCTGAAAGAGTAAATTACTCGCCTATGCATGTAATGTAGGCAGAGTTACTGAAAATATGTGAATTTGTTGGAAATAGTAAAATACTCCTCTATGCATCTAATGAATGGAGAGTTAGTGTGACTTGGTTTGAGTTAAAATTATATTTGGAAAGTTTTAATTTAGTGTAGGTTTGCATAAACACGTTAGCTGGAATTGAGTAAAATTTAGTTAGAATTTGAAGATTGTATATTTGGTAAGTTAAAGATTTATATAAAGTTAGAAGAACCAAAAACCACATATCTATGTTTAATATGTATTTAAAAATATTTATGAATAGAAATTTTGTTTATGTGTATTTTTCCTTTTCCTTTCCATTAAATGCCATCAAACCTAGGAAACCTAAAAATGTAAGAATTCAAAAATCCAGAATTGCTGCAGCCAAGGTCATTTTGTCCGCAGACAATTTAGATAAAATTTGTTAAGGGACATCCATTCTAAAGAATTCGCCAGAATATTAAGCAGTCGCAACTGGCGTCAACCAGAGATACATCAGAGTAAGGAATCAGAATGAATTGTCGTACCTAACCTTGCTTGGTACACGGAAGGGTTTTGAAGCGAGATGAAATCCATGGTTCTAAGGTTTTAAGCATAAAAAGAAACAAACATCACACCTCACAAAGAAATATAGTGGGCAATGTCAAAGATTTTATAACTTTATTTGAAAAGGAATTTTATTAAAGAATTATTAAAGCCCATGCGAAAGCTTTTAAAGCTTTGAAAATAAAGTAATATATTGAGATGGTGCTTTTAAAAAGCTAAAAATGGAATTTAAAAAAAAAGGTGGTTTGAAAAGTAAGAGGGTTGGTTATCAAGCTTTAAAGCATTTGACAGAATTTATTCAAAAGGCCTGTTTTGTAAAAGGTTATTAAAATATTTTTTAGTTTTGAGATTTGTTTGAGAGTTCTGGAGATTTGTATTTTTATTTTATATTAAAAAAGGAAAGTGGTTTTATTGGTATGAGAGTTTAGGGCCTTGAAAAGATGATTTGCTCTGTAATTTGTTTTTTTATTTTTTCAAGCATGATAATGTTTGGGTTTGGAAAAATTTCTCTATGTGTTAAGGGTATATGAATCCAGTAAAGATTGTGCTTTACATGGGTACATATTGAAAATTGTACTTTTTTAGGGTAGATATGGAAAGAAGCCTCATGCAATAAGGAAAGCAAACATAAGATAAAAGAAAGACAATATTTATGGGTCACAAAGCACGATTGACGCAGATTAAGAAAGGAATAGAAAAGGAGAGGTAGATATCATTTCCATGTTTATAGAGGTTCATGTCACGCTAAAGAACCAAAAATTCTACCAGAAGATGAAATAGAAATGGAGGTTGATTGGTGTAGTGTGGATATGCTACCACCTCCTATGTTTACTGATAAAAAATTGATTCTTGGGTTATCAAAGTGAAAAACTTTTTTCAAGGCAAGGAGTTAATTGAGTATCACCCTAATAACCCATATGATGAAGTATGCAATGCTTTAATAGTGGATTTTGTAAAACATGCATTGGATGCGATGTTTTTGTGCAAGATAAAAAAAGCTACGTCTTCCCAAGAAGAATGGAAGGTTTTGGAAGCAAAATTTGGTACAGAAAGAATTGGCATGCAACAGCAAGTTGTGTCACGAAAGGTTGAAAAATTAGTAAGAAGTTAACGCACATCTCACAGCAGATGACAAGAACTCTAGGAAGAATATAGGGCTCCGAGAATCCCACTCGAAAGTTGTTGATGGTCATGAAGACTATAAAAGTGAAACGCATTATATAGACATGCATATGGAGGAATAAGATGCAATAAAGATTGTAGAGAGAGAAGTTGAAGTCTCTGTGAGTGAAGTAGAGCATGAAAATATAGATTATTAAGAACTCCACTGTAACATGGATGGTGAAGATAATGGTGAATCTCACTATGAAGAAACACATGTGGGTGAGGACTACAAAGTGAGATGTGAATTGGTGAATCTAGCCATAGCTGATGAATTTGGTGAAGTTGAAATTGTTAATGAACATATGTATTCTTAGATATCCCACCATAGGGTGGATGAACATTATGTTGATGATAGGTGTGGTTTCTTTTTTGAAACAAGGATTTATTGTGGCAATATGGAAATTTCCATGTTTTATGAAGACTTGAAGCTTGAAGATGGCATTGTGGTAGCAAGTTATGAAGTAGTTGGAACTATTCATGATGTATTGTGTGATCTAGTAGTAGTTGATGATCAAGAAAATGATAAAGTGATTCAATATTTTTTTATGAGAATATCCACTAATTGCATAATAGTGGAAGATAGTCTAATTAAATTTGAAAAGGAAGAGAAGGAAGAAGAAGAGGAGAAAACTCTCAACGTAGGAATAATAAACATGTTTTTAACATTGTTTTTGAATATGTAGATGTTCAAAATAGCATGGGAGATGAAGTTGAGAACAAATTTATTAATAGCATATTTGAAGCTCATTAAAGAAAATATTGAGAAGTCAATTGAACAAATTGATGACAATTTGAAAACAACGACCGGAATAAAGGAATTAAAAAGAATGGTGAATGAGAAAAAAGAGAAAGATTATGATTTTACATACGATGATATTGAGTGTGAAAATTACAAGCAAAAGGAAGCAATACTTGATGATGAAAGAGAGGGGAAAGTCATTGAGGTTTTTGAAGACAAAGAAGATATAAGTGAAACAAATATTCTAGCAATGGAGTCAATAAGAGATTAGATTATGCTATCAAGAAATATGGCAGAATGAAAATTAGGAATATGAAGGACAAGAAGTGTTGGGTGTGTATTATATTATTTCCATGTGTCACAGTGTTTGGGGCTACGCCTCGAAAAAAAATAAATTATGTGAACCCAATAATAGCTGGACATACTCAAGGATGGGGGCGAACCCAAAGATGGTGGGTGGACCTACCCATGGTTTTGTGCATGGTTTTTACACATGGTTTTGGGCATGATGATTTTCTTCCCATGCTATTTTGTGGACTCAGTCAAGGGAACTATGGCTATGTTCTAATCAAGGGTTAATAGATTGAGGGTTTATTGAGTCAACATGTATATATATGTATTATAACATTGAAATGAATATAATGAAAAGTCAATTTGTTATTCCCAGTTTTGGGATCTAGGGGAAAATATCTATCTATATTTGCTTTATGTTCTCGCCATTGTATATTTTTCTATTTTAAGAATGTGTTTGTAGGTAAGTTATGTACAGGGTTAAAACCTACAAGAAGTAAAGAAAACTTTATAGTTTGAAGATGAAGAGTTGTAGTAATAGTTCATCATTAAACAAATCTTTAATCGGGAAGTTGTAGAAGATAGACTTAGAACAAAAATAATTGAAGTCAAAGAAAATTTGTAGTAACAGAAAGTGAAGAAATATGAATCCTACAATAAGAAAATATGATAAAAAATGAAGCAGTTTCAAGGGTATAAATTTTGGAAGAAATGAAAAATAAAATCCATCATTTTATAAGTTTTGATTCATTGTAATTCTAGCTAAGACGTAGACCAGTAGTCATATTATAGTGATGATTGAGTCAATTTTTTATTGTAAGTATAGCAGACATAGTTAATTCATGTTTAAGTTATGTTGAATCAAGTTGAGCATACAGTCATAATTAAAGGCGGAGGGGGGGGGGGATTAGAAATAGTAAGTTATTCCTGTAGCATGCAATGCGTGGAGCGTTTGTGTGAGTTAGTTCAAATTCAATCTATATTTGGAAACAGAAAAAATTGGCATGCAAAGTGAAAGAGAGCGCTGAGTCTAAACACGTTAGTAAACTAAATAAGCTGGAACGACGTGGGTGGAACTCCTACCTTTGCCTACATTAAACACAGGTTACACAACCAGAAATATCACAGAGTATTTGAACGATTTAGAAAAACCCTGATTCACCTTGAAATTCACAAAACCAGATCCTCTTTAGCAAGATTATCCTCAGCCACCTTCAAAACCCACCTGAAGCTGGCAACAACAATCGAGCAGGACCTATGGAAAGTCATTGATGCCTCCGCAACACTGACTACAAACGGAGATCGGGTTAGCTCACAGGAGACGCGATATCACAACAAAATAAATGATACGCAGGTAACACGCAGTCCCAAAGAGGTAATAGCAATGATGGGGCAGCGTAGAACTGCTCTACGCAGCAAAAATATGAATACTATGACAGCCCCACCTCGCAGTATTTTAGCTAGCAATGGTGATGGCATCGAAATGGGTGAAAAAACACTACGCAAACTCAACATCGACACACCCAGCCAGGGAACCAGCCAAATTACAACTGAAGAACACATAGCTGATATGGTGGACCAACGTATAACTAATGCCAATAACGTTATAAACACCCCACCGCATAATGACAATCCAGAAGGTATCAATCTACGCAGCAACACAGAAGAAATAAACACATCTAAGGCTGGAGAAGGAAACTTGGGGAGCACCCATCATCCTAGGTATGCATCTATTGTCAAATTAAATAAATTATTGGCTAATAAGCCCAATATTAGTAATGAATTAGATAAAATAAACATAGATAAAATAAACATAGATAGCATTTTTGTTAGCACCATTCAAGATAACATGGTAGACAACAGTAATATAGAAACTAACCCTAGTAGCAGTAACCTGGATAATAAAAAAGTGGTCAATATATCCTCTTATGAGCTGAAGAATGAAGAAGTGGAGGTCCTTAACAAAGGTCTTAATTTCGCATTGGCCCCCAACAAAATCCCCAATGAAGAAATCATTTGCAACCTAGAAGATGGAATCAAGACGCTTAAAGACGATGACAGAGAGCTCATTAGACAAGAGGTTGCAGTTATCCTAAGAAAAGCAAAACCCCCCAAGAGAAACCTAAGCCTTGATCAACTTAAAGCCCTAAAAAGTCTTAGAAATAATAAGGACATAGTAATTCTGAAAGCTGACAAAGGAGGTGCCACAGTCATTATGGATTATGAAGATTACATCAACAAAATGAAATACCACTTATATAATAGTGGTAGCTACAAGAAATTAGAGAAAAACCCCATCTCCAAAATCGTGAACCTCGTAAAGAAAGCCATTAAAGAAACCAATCTTGATGATAAACTAAAAAAGAAATTAACTCCTAATAGTGAAATCACCCCCCGAATCTATGGAGCCCCTAAAATACATAAAAAAGATGTCCCCTTAAGAACTATAGTCAAAACCATAGGGTCCCCCACTTATGAGTTAGCATAGTACATCGCTAGCATTCTATCCCTGCTAGTGGGCAAGACTAGCTCTTACATTAAAGACTCCAATCAATTTGTAAAATACATTAAAAACACCAAGCTAGACCCCAGAGATAAAATCGTTAGTTTTGACGTAGTCCAGCTCTTCACCAAAATTCCCCTAGATGAAGCAATTCAGGTAGTTAAAGAAGTAGCAGATCCCCAGACCGCAAAATTAGCCGAATTCTGCCTTTGCTCCACCTTCTTCTCCTTCCAGGGTGAAATATTTGAACAAACTTCGGGTGTTGCTATGGGATCTCCTCTCTCGCCAATCGTGGCAAACCTTTTCATGGAAAAATTCGAGAAGAAGGCCCTGGATTCATATCCATTAAAACCCAAATCTTGGGTCAGGTTTGTAGATGACACAAGTGTCAATTGGCCTCATGGCGAGAATGAGCTAAGCAAGTTTCTGGACCATCTCAATAGCTTTTCTGAAGACATCAAATTTACAATGGAAGTAGAAGAAAATGATTGCATTCCTTTCTTGGACATTATCCTCATAAGAAGGAAGGATGGTTCCATAGGTCACAAAGTTTTTAGAAAGAAAGCCCATACAGATAACTACCTTCATGCCGATTCTCATCACCACCCTGCCCAAAAAATGGGGGTACTACAAACCCTCTTCACTAGAGCTTGTAGAATCTCATATATAAACCATACTGAAGAAGAAATTTCATACCTTAAAAGAACATTTGCCAACCTAGGGTACAACAATAAAAGCATATATAAAGCCATTCTAAAAGCGAAATCTGATAATAATAAAAACAAGACAAAAGATACCCCAACCTCTAATGCCTACCTTCCTTACATCCAAGGAGTCACTGACAAGATAGCTAAAATCCTCAATAAGAAGAATATAAAGACTGCATTCAAACCCTGGTCTACCATCAAACAAATAATGAAATCTGTTAAGGACAACCAAGAGCAACTTCAGCAAAAAGGAGTTTATATCATCAAATGTTCCTGTGGGGATCAATACATAGGAGAAACTGGTAGATCCGTAAGGATTAGACTCAAAGAGCATAGTGCAGACATCTGTAACGAAAGGATCCGATCCTCAACCTTAGTTGAGCATGTAGGTAAAACTAATCACCATATATGCCTTGAAGACGCCAAGGTCATTGCCAGTGAAGACCACCATTTCAAACGTAAGGTTAGAGAAGCTATTGAAATCATTAAACATCCTAAGAACCTTAATAGGGATGGTGGCATGGAAATTAGCAAAAATTGGAACCCCTTGCTAACCCCCGTAAATAATCTCAATAACTAGGTTAGAGATTCTTGATCTTCTAAGATAATAACTTACCCCTCTAATAGCCCTTGGTTAAATTAACTTTGCTTCTCTTTAGAAACCTAGGTAAGAAGAATATCAATGATAAATAGAGATAATTATTATAATATAAATAATAATAATAAACATGTAAATATTAGCTAACAATAACAATGAAATATAATTACTATAATGTGAAATATAAATAATAGTATAAATAATAATTAATAGGTATATATAAATAATAATTAATAATAAAAACAATAATAATATAAATATTAATATAATTTATGAAGTACAATTAGGATTAATATAGTAATAATGATAACATAAACAACAATGAATAAGAATAAATAACAATAATAATAGATAAGAATAATAAGTATAGATAGGAACAATGATAATAACAAGATATGAACAATAAAAATAACAAGATATTTAACTTATAAGTAATTAACTCAACATCAATAAAAATATGATTGTTAGTAATAAAAATAATAATTTATTAAAAATAAATAACAATAATTAATAAATACATTGATAATATAAGAATAATAACAAGAATTAATAATAAATAACTAACAATAAATAATAATTAAAATAACAGTAAGATAATATTGACATAACTAATTGAATTAACAATTAGAATAATTATTAATAATAATAATTAAATAAAAATAATAATTAATAAGAATATATAATAATAAATTAACATATATAATATTATAAATAAAGATTAAATAACAGTTATAGATAACAATATATACAAATAACAATAAAACTAATTGTGAATAATTTAAGAGCAACATGTAATATTAAATAATAGGGATGAAGCACATAAACATTAATTAATATCAATAATTCAATAATGATTCATTATAATAATACAAAACAAAATATTAAATATTAGTATTAATAAAGATTAGAATAACAAATTAATTATTAATATTATAAACAGTGAAAACTAGTGACTTAAATAATAATATAAATAATTAAATTAAATAGTTAGTAGTCGGCCAATTTGTTTTTACATCTAGCCATTCTCATATTTATACCTATCATTTTTCCTTCTTTTCTCCACACATTTGTCCTGATGATGAGTCTGGTTTTAGACTCGAAACGTCGACCATATAAAAGATGAGCACTGTGGAAAATCCAAACTCCTCTCAGAAACCACACCACAGTAATATGCAATCTAAAACATATACTTTAGCGCAAGTTTGAATGAACATGTTAGCTGCAGCTGAGTCAAGACTAGTTGGAGTTTGGAAGATTGCATGTTTAGTAAGTTAGCGTATTTATATGCCATGGTTGGGTCATTCTATGGTGTGTGAGGCCAGAAGAGCCCAAATACACATCATTATGGTCAATAAGTATGTGAGAAACTTTATTAATAAAAAAATTATTTTTGTTTATTTTGTGTGTTTTTCTCCTTTACCTTTCCATTAGAATTATGTTTTCTTAATATCTTAATATGCAGTTATATAATTCAGATATGCAAATTATCAATGGATTTCTTATACTAATTATCGAAGATATGCGAGTTATCAACATTATTGTCTAGTTCAAATATGTTAATTATTAAGAAAATACACGATATGAAGCAACTAATACAATATGTGTGTTATCAAAATTGGATATGCTTATTTATCTACATGAGTTATGTGATTTATCAACATAATACGTGATATACAACTATCAAAATGACAAATTTTGGAGACAATACCGAAAATAGAGCATTCTCAGATAATGATAAAATGCGGATTTCACAACGTTTTAGTCAATTGATCACCCATAGAGGCAAGGAGCATGATGTGTTGTAACTATTCCTCTTGTTGAAAATTTCATTTAACTATTTATTCTTTATTTCTTTACACCTGAAATAATGAAAATATATATAATTCCCTTTCTCTTAATTAAAAAAATATAAATATTTCTATGCAAATATACTTTTGTAACAAACTAACCCCATTAATGTTAATTATATATACGTATCTTTTTTTATTTAATTAAAATAACCATACTTGGATTGATGACCCACGAACTATATGCATTAATCCTAACTCCATTGTGAAATGCAAACCTTATGACTGCTATGGTATATTCATTTTTTAATTGAATTTCATTTAATTGAACCATTGATTAAGGCTATGGTACACCACAGCCATGGTGTATATTCGTATGACATCACTTGATATATCCCATGCTGGCATGCATTGGGTTGTGTCCCTCCATTAAAGCAGGAGAGCCTCGAGGCCTCTATCTGTAATATCTGTTTGACATCATACTCACTCTACGGTCCTGCATTTAAGAAACTATTCAGACTTTCCCTCGAACCCCAGCACCTGGAAAACCCTCCACTATTTGATTCGAGAAGATCTACGGTCACATAAATTGGGTTTTGAAAGTGGTAGGTTATTGCAATTCTTGTGAGATAGAGTTCATTTAGTTTATCTGGATATGAGAGAGTTGTGGCTCTACAACAATATGTAATAGGATGGAGGAAATGGCAGAAAAGGCTTCCACAGGCCTATAGGTAAATGTAAACTTGTTTTCTACCTTAATATTTTGAGCTACTATTTCTTCTGTATATGTTCTTCTGGATATGCTCTGACAAAACCCTCAATTCGACTGTTGAACAGGTGGGACTCTTAATGTTACTTTCATGGTTTAGGATTAATTCGTTGAGGGCTCCACCCTTCATCCTGAGACAAGGTAAACATGCCTGCACTTGAATCCATACAAGTTTCTTTGATATTCAATGAATTCATGTTTTCAAATGTGATTTGCAAGTGGATCTTTTCGTGGCTTCTCAACCACTCTGCCTTCAGGTAAGCCCACATCTCAAAATTTGTCTTTCTTTGCGATAATCCTTAGATTTATTCTCAGGAGTATTATAATGATTTGACTATTTGCAGGCATATTCGATTGTGGGGTTTTGCATGCCTTCCAGTGGCCATTTCTCGGTGTGGCACTTCATTCTAACCTGGTTCAATCCTTCGATTTTAGGTTGGTTCCTTTTTTAATCTCTAGTGAATCCTTGGTGGCAAACTGTGGTCTTAGCTGCAGGAAAGTTAGGCTTACATTTCTTAACTTGTTGAGTGACTTGCACAGCCGAAGCCTCACGATTATGCAAAAGATGTGAGGGCTTTAAAGTTATTATGGAATATGGGAATTGGGGATAGTTGTGCCCAGACTTTAGTCCAACCATTATATTAATAATTTTTTTCTTAGAACTTATGCATGTAGTTTGCATCCAAGACTTGAATATCAAACTGTATTTGCACATTCAAATGTTTTATCTATTTGTTTTCTGAATGCTTCACCGTCAAGTGTTTTTCGGAAATAGGGTTGGATAATTAAGTAATTATTCAACTTATAACTGCACAGATGGATGATACTTAGAATAATTGGTCCTTTTCTCTGTTTTATGGTTATAGATTAGGGTTAATGACTTTTACTAAGAAGGATTATTTCAGTTAGATACTGTAATAGCTAAAAAGTATTTCTTGTTAAATTATTTGTCGTAGATGAACTCTATAGTTATCCTTCTTGTGTGTAATCTTTTATTAAAGGGGTCCTTATAAATACTTATCAATATTAAAGTTTTATTCGATACATTTTTTCGTCGAAATGTATCCACAATCTAATAGAATTTATAGTGCCTTAAATGACATTAGAGAATAATACAAATTAACTGATCTTCCAAGAAAATGAATCTTTTACTTAAAGCTTGGAATGATTAGAGTATTTAGTTTCAGTAGATGAAACTAATTCCATCGCTTTATTTTCCTTTGAAGAATTGATATTAGTAACTAATTTACTATATTGAGATTATAAATGACGACAATATGCCTAGAATATATTATTGACATATTCATACTATTCATTCCTTAGCATATTAATCTGTTCAATTCATAAAGTAGAGCAGAGAATCGATCACATACTAATACTTAATAAATATAGGATTTCTACTTATCTATTTCCTTCTTTACTTATCAACCATGTGTGTGTTTATCTTTACTTGGAAAGTCTCACCACCCAACCATGGACCTGGAAATTATGTCTAGAGTTCCCCCTCTGAGCTCTTCTAGCTCCTGACAGTGGCTAAACAACTTGGTACCTTGGGCATCCAGACTATGTCCAACCTGAAGTCTCGTACCTCTCGGCTGTTGCTTAAGGTCTTATTTCCATTAGCTATTTTGTCCAACTTTAGGATGAAACTATTCACAGTAGTATTCTTTAGCCAATAGATTTTTTCCAACCCCTAAGGATTCTGCCCTTTCTCCTTTTTAAAGAAAAGACGGGAAAACTTATTGTAATTGTTTCAGGATTTATTCTAATTGATTCTTCATTTCTTTTAAAAATTGATCAGATTCTTTAAATTAATAATTAACAACACATGTCCTAGCTTTATAGCCTAATAGTTTTACATTCTAGGCTAATACGAAAGTAAAATTGATAGTAAATAAGTAAAACTTTGTAAAAAGTAAATGTTGGAGCATCAATGGGTGTTACAACTCCCTCCCCTTAAGAGAAATACAATCCCTGGTGTTCTTTTCAAGCAAACAGTGTCAAGTATGCTTCACACATAGCTTCCTCCTCTTCCCAAGTAGCCTCATCCAGGCCAAAGTGCTTTCTTTGCACTTTAACCTGGGTGATGGCTCGTTTCTGCAAGATGGTTTCTCTCTGATTGAGGGTACAAAGAGGCTCTGGCAAAAAATATCCTTCAGGTTCAACGTGCACAAAGTTAATATGTTGTTAGAGGTCTTTCTAAAACAACAATCTATAAATCATTAACTTATTCTTTTAATACCTGTATCTTTTCCCAGTTAATAATATGTCGAGGTTCGTACACATATTTCTTTAACAAGGACACATGAAAAATGTTATGGACTCGGATATGGCCTACAAGTACTAGCTTGTATGCCACTCGCCCAATACATTCCAATATTTGAAAGGGTCCATAGTACCTAGGTGCCAATTTAGCGCAACCCTTCCACTGTAAATTACTTTTCCGAGGTTTAACTTTCAAATATACGTGGTCCCCCAACTGGAATTCTTGATGAGCTCTTTTGTTATCTGCATACCCATTTTTCCTATCCTAAGCACTTTCAAATGATGGCAAATTTTTTTAACCGTAGCCTCCATTTCAGCTAACATATTGGGTCCCAATGCTAACTTATTAACTGGACTACCCCAATTAGTGGGTACTCGGAACTTTCATCCATACAACACCTCAAAGGGGATCATCCCCAATGATTCGTGATGTCCATTATTGTAGGCGAACTCTACCAAGTGGAGGTAGTCCTCCCACTTGTGTGGTTGCTGCATTACAAACATACTCAACATGTCTTCCAGAACTTGATTCACTCGCTCTGTTTGGAAATCTATCTAGGGATAGTAGGAAGTATTGAATTGAATATGAGTGTCTAACCCAGTAAAGAGGGTCTTGCAAAATCTGGATGTGAATTTGACATCCCTGTCAGAAATTACTACTCGAGATATCCCATGTAGTTGGAAGATTTCCCTCATAAATATGTTTGCGACCCCCATTTTCTTGTAGGTGGACTTTATGAGTATGAAATGAGCAGCCTTGCTCAACTGATCCACCAAAAACATAATTGACTCATGTTGTTTCTTCATACAAGGTAACTCGGTAATAAAGTCTAGGGTAATCATCTCCCATTTCCACTTCGGAATGGGAAGTGGTTGCAACAAACTAGCATGATTTTGATGCTATTCTTTCACTGATTGGCACTCTAAGCATTTGGATAAATATTCAGCCACGTATTTCCTTAAACCTATCCAGAATTTTTTTTGTTTATGGAAGAAAATAGTTTTTGGCATCTTGGGTGAGCGACATAAGGCTTTTTATGAAATTCATCCAATAATAATTGTTTGACATAATTATGGTTGGGAATATATATTGTATTTCTAAATATTTGCATTTTTGTTGAGATTAATACCATAATCAGACTGTTTCCCTTTCTCCTGAGCTTCTGAGGCTTGCTTCCAAAGGAATGCATATTCTGGGTCCTTGAGGGATGCTTCTTGTATGACCTCTAGCAAGTTAGATTGTACTTGGCTATATTGCACTTCATATATGCAATGTATTTTTCTGCTTAATGCATCTACAACCTGGTTCTCCTTCCCCTTGAGGTGCTTCATGTCAAAATCAAATTTGCTGAAGAACACGGTCCATTTGGCTTGCCAAGCATTTAAACTAGAATAGTGAAAGAATTTGGTAAGATTACTATGATCCATTAATAACATAAATTTCTTCGCAAGGAGATAATGTCGCCACATCTTGAGTGCATGTACTGCTGCGGTCAATTCTAGATCATATGTCAAGTATCGATGTTCATAATCCTTTAGTTTGCATGATTCATAGGATATGACCTTTCCTTCTTGTGTTAAAAGACCACCAACGCCTTCCTTACTCGAGTTTGTAAATACAAAAAATGACTTTTCTGATCTGCTACCTTTAGCATCAATGCGGTAGTGAGTAGTTGTTTTAGCTGCTCAGAACTTTGCTGGCATTCTGTTGTCTAGAGGAAGGCATGCCCCTTTTTTCTAGCGAGTTCATCAAAAAAGCTATTTTTGAAAAGCTTTTAACAAATCAACGTAATACCCTACTAGGCCCAAGAAGGATCTTATGTCAGCAACATTTTTCGGTGTGGTCCATTCCATAATAGTTTTAATATTTTCTTGATCCACTGCTATTCCTTCTACCAATATAACATGAACTAGGTACTCGACTTGACTTTTATAAAAATCATACTTGCTAAACTTTGCGGATAGCTGGTTATCTCACAAAATCTGCAATACTATGTTCAAGGGTTGCTCATGTTCTTCTAGATTTTTTGAATAGATTAGTATATCATCAATAAAAATCAATACAATTTTATCTATAAATGGCTGGAAATTATTGTGCAGCAGACTCATGAAAGTGGCCAAAGAATTGGTAAGGCCAAAAGGCAGTACCATGAACTCATAATGTCCATAACAAGTTTAGAATGTGGTTTCAAAGATGTCTTCATCCCTTATTATTATCTAGTGGTAACTGGACCTTAAGTCAATTTTTTAGAACATGCTAGCTCCCTGAATTTGATCAAATAAATCATCGACACGAGGTAATGGGTACTTATTCTTGGTGGTCAGCTTATTTAGTTGACAATAATCAATGAATAATCTTAAGGTTCCATCCTTCTTTCATATAAATAGCACAGGGGCTCCCCAAGGGGACACACTACGGTGAATGTATCCTTTATCTAATAGTTCTTGAAGCTGCATTTTGAGTTTTTTTAACTTAGGAATGCTCATCTAGTAGGGAGCTTTCGAAATGGAGGATGCTCTAGGCACTAGTTCAATGGTAAAATTGATATCATGCCTTGGCAGAAATCAAGCGATGGATTCAGGAAATACGTCCACAAAATCCTGAATTACAGGAATATTCTCTAAAGATGTCATCTTATTTTTGTCATTGTTGTACCCTACTTGGACAACATAAGTTTGGAAACCCTTCCCTATGCATATTCTGAGCTGGTTGGCTGTAATAGGATGTAATTTGACGTTTTTCTTGATTTCTTGAATTTCTTTTTGCTGCCTTGACTCGATAAAATAACTTATAGATTTTTCTTTGCAATAAATTATAGATTTTTCTTTGCAATCCACCAGGACTAATGACCTTCCAACCAATCCATCCATATGCATACATCATAGAAACTCAGGGGAAGGATGTTCAGATCGACATGGATGTGTTGTCCTAAAACTGTTATAAAGCAATTTTCTGTGTTTGTAGACACCTTCCTTTTTGTTCCAGTGGCTAGTTGAACTAGCGAAGACTTCTTAAGTTTATTGCTTTGCAGCTGCCACTTTTCGACCACTTCAAGACTAATGTAGTTTAGGCTAGCACCTGGATCAAATGAAATAGAAACAAATTGATCATCAATCTTACCTTCTCATTTGATTTTGGTGTGCTGATATTCCACTTGATGATCATCCAAGGCAACATTAATTCTAGGCATGCTCCTTGCGATATATCCCATTATGGTGGCTTCTTGCATGTTTGAAAGTTGTTCAAATCAAGCTTTGTGCAGCAATTTCTTGTAATAATGCACTTCCCCACATCCCCAACATTGTAGTGGTGGCTTTGGTCACTGGTCAGTAGTAGTTTTTCTAACCCCCTCTCTTATGGACATATTTGGGCACTTCAACCCCAATCTTATATATTGATAAAATATGGCTCTTCAACCCCTAAAGGTGTTGTTTCATACCGTAAAAGATCGTGGTCATCTGATTACATCGTTCCCCAAAAATTCCACCTTAAAAACCATCCAAAATTGGCCCAAACTATACCATACTGACTGCTACACTGGCCAGGTGTGATGCATACTGAGTGGTACACTACTCAGGTATGATGCATACTAATTAGGCCTTCTGTACGATGCGATGGGCAAGGATGGACAAATGTTCGAGATGGTTTGCTATGTGGATACTCATGGAATCTTCTAGAAACTTCTCTTATGACACTTCCCTCTCTGAATTCGCCCAGGGATGAGTAAGAGATCCAAGAAATATCCAAGTGGAACCAATTGTAACAAGTGGAATCAATTATAACAAGTGGAATGACACTAATCAAAACCCTAGTGATGACTCACACCCTTGCACACATCTATAAATGGATCACTCACCTAAGAGATCCAGAGGCTGGAATATTGTGAATTGCAAGGAAGTGCTGATAGTTTGTATTTGAGATAAGAGCATTGTATTGTTGGTGTGATCTTGATATTTCATGAGGTGAAGAGGGATTGATGCTAGGAGAGTGATGCTGGATTAGACAACTGGGTTGTAATTCTCCCTTCTATTTAATAAAGTTCTTCAAGTTTTCTTCCATATAATTGTGCATTTGTGAATGTTATTATCTGTGAATTCCATTGTATGTTCATTATACATCTGATTATGTAATGCTTATGATGCAATAGATCATGATGCTTTGATAATTCTTTGCTACTATGTTTCTACAGGTACTCTTCAAGCTGCATAAGTACAGAGAGGAGTTGCGAGCTCTGTCAAGGGCGAGAAAGATCAAGTAAAGGATTAAGCGGAAGTTCCAGGTTGGTCCTCTCATCTTTATCTTATCTACTATGCATAGAAGAAATCATTGAATTACTTTTAACTCTTGTTTCTAGGGTAGCTGGGAAACCTAGAGGGCTAGTTGATCGAAAAGACACTAGTTTTCCCAGAAACAAAGTGGCGACTCTACTAGGGATCAAATAGATGTTTGTTTGTCGTTGTTGTTTACTTTATAAACTATACACAGAGCCTAAAGTCTACTAGGTAGCCTTCAAACTGCTCTTGCTCTGCAATTGTATAGTAGATGAATGTTGCTTCACTCAATCTCTGGTTAAGTTTATGAATTAAACATTTGACCTACAAGCATTCTAGATTCCCTTTTTATAGCCCAGTAACCTCTCAAGACTTTCCTTTGTACTTTTCTCTTTACTGTCCATCATAGCTCAGTTTAACTCACTGAAAATGGCTGCAAATTTGGGCCAAAAATAATTTTAGTTGTGCTCCCTGGCCCATCACACTATCTGTCATTGTGAACCAGTATGAATCACACTTCTCGAATGTAGTAGGTGTGATGCATCCCTGTTTCTATGAATCCCATGTGCAATGACTGACTGAACCTATTTCCATTCTAGAAATTTGGGGTTTTTGTCCTTGCTTTCAGTCTCGTTTAGTTGATTTACCACTTATGAACAGTGCCTCTCTACTAAAGCCTACTTGCATCACATAGATCAACCTCCATTGATTAGGATTAGTAAATGCTTTTATGTATTTTTCCATAATTTACAATCCTTTGTTGATAAGTTGCTTAAATCGATCCGTCACTTTGGTACAAAAAGTGTCGTAACTGTCGTTTTGTGTCAAAAGGAGAAGTGTTGTTGAGTCTTCCTTCCCTAAGTAGTCGATTGAACTTTTATTCAAGTATGTAGTTTGATTTGTCCTTATTCGAAGTGTAGAAATATTTTTCTATTCGAAATTGAAAAGTGTTGTTTAGTCTTCCTATCTTTCTTGAAAAGAAATTGTCGAAATGTCACTTTGAGTAATATATTTCAGATCTTTGCTACATTTGTTTTTCCTTTTTGGCATTTTTCACATTAAGGGGAATAGAAAAAAAATACATGCATTTTCATTTTCATTTAGCTTGCGTGTGAAAAATAATTTCAGAAAGTGCATTAGTGTGTGTTATTTGCTCTTTGTTTGAAAGAATTGTAATCTTCTTTCCCTAGTAGCTAGGATTTTCATTGCTCAAAATAAACAAGGATTGTTTATCATTTTAGATTGCATTTTAGGAATTTTAAATCAACATCACGCGGTGAACCATTAAAAGAAAAACTTTAAGCAAGATCAACTCTAAAATAAATCTTAATGAAGCTGACAATGCCTTGGAACCTAATGCAACACATCTAGAAGTCTAGGCTAGAGATGTGTTTCAGCATTGTAAAAACTAGTAACTATCATTTTCATTGAAGGTTGGGTGATTCCTCATCCTTGATACGACAAGTACTAGCACGGAATTGTGCTCCCTGTACCATCAATTATATATTGGGAGACCACAATAGGCTTATATCCTTTATCCATAGGAAGTTGAGTCTCCCGCCCTATTGATCACAATGCAGTGAACACAACATTCAAGAAGATTGACTATTGTACATAAGTCCTTGGTAATTTTTCTTTAATTTATCACCAAGGTGTATATTGCATTTTTGCGATTGGTTTGGTAATCCCTCTGTCTAGCATTTCCAGAGTAGTCACTTTCATTCCTTTTCAACTCTGTAAAAGAAAAGGTCCATCTGAGCACTTGTCACTTTAGGCTCATTAAAAATTGAAGGGGAATAGAGTCATCTTTAACCTTTTCTCGACTCTTAAAATTGAAAAGGAAAAGTTGTGTCAAAGAATTTATAAAATTAATTGAATTCAAAATAACATCCCTATTCCTTAGTTGATCTTAGGTTGAGATATATGGAGACAAATCCATGATCCACCAATCAAAGAATCCATTTTGAGGGGAATCCTAGCCCTTTTCCTTCTTGGGGAAATATTGGTGCTCCGTATATGGCCACATTGTCCCTTCCAGGAATTACAATTGGCCTGCTGATATGGCTATTCTCAACCTTTGTGGTTCAAAATCTCGCATTTCGCCGCAATCAAATCAACATCCAGTTGATATTGAAGTTGACCATTCACCTTCTTCTTCATTTGTTTCTCCCTCCCTTTCTTACCTTTTGTTTGGTGAAAGTAGCAATGCTAATAACCAGGTGACTGAGAAGAAGAATAAAGTGAAGGAGAAGAAGAAGAAGCCAATTCAGCAAGGGGGCAACCATGCATCATCTTGAGAAAATCCGAACACTGGACTTTCCAAAGCCAAATATCCATGCGTGATTTGTGCAGGTGACCATTTTTCTCGAGACTATCCTTGCTTTCATCGGATCTCAAGAGAATGGTCTCCCTGTTCACACCATCTTGTGTCATCAACTATAGGAGATCATGTTGATACCACACTTTCAACTAGTGATAGCAAAGTTTATGAACAGACAAGAAAGGTTAGATTTCCGTGTAATTTATGTGAAGGGAACCATCACCTTCACCTTTGTCCCTTTTTAGATGAAGCCAAAAGAGTATTGGATAATTGTCCTGGATCACCGCAGTGACTTCCATTTGGGTAGAGGAAACTCTCCCCAAGTCCTTTACTAGTTGAAGAACCAAGTGACTTAAATCAACCATCACTCGAAATGCCTCTCAGTGAGAGTGAATCTTCTGAGTCTATACCTGACCAGAGTCAATAGGTCGAGGTGACAATTGACTTGGGTTTACCTTTACAAGATCAAACCCTTCCCAAAGAGAGTGAGAATGATAGCATTCAAATTCTTTTTGTCACTTCAGAGTCCAATGAACTTGTGGGCAATCCGCCCATTCATTCATAACAGGAGGAAAATCCCCCAGTTCTCGTAAATCAAGGGGTTATTTCTTTTGTTTATTCGGTACCCCCTCCAAGTAGTCTAGTCACTTCCTTTGATTGGAATCGACTAGCAAGATTCCCCCTTCCCTCTTATGTACCTTTCCGAATCATAGTGCAATTTTACAAAATGATCGTGTCTGGTGTTACCATAGATGAGGGGGCATTAGTGATTATCCTTTCCTTAACTACTTGGAAAGAACTTGGTTCGCCATCGCTTATGCCTGTTACACAGAATCTGTCAAGCTTTAACAAAGGAACCAGCTGACTGTTAGGGATCCTTCCTAAGTTACCGATAACTTTTAGAAGGAAAACCATTCACCTGAATGTAATGGTAGTCCCAGGATGATTAGATTACAATCCACTCCTTGGACGTGACTATGTTTATAACATGGAAGTGATTGTTTCAACACTCTTCAGAGTGATGTGCTTCCCACATGAAGGCAAAATTGTCACCATTGACCAACTTTCATTTCCTGGTTCAAGCACAGTTCCAAGTCGAACAACATCCCTAAATGGTCCTTTTGCATTGGTAGTGTCTCCTCAACCTTCATTCCATCCACCTGATTGCCAGGAATAGTCTGGTGAATGTAACGAAGTTTAGGAGGCATGCACTCTTGTCTATTCTATGAACGAACCGAGCTGAAAAGATAAGTTTCCATGTAGGCTATGTGATTGGTCTAACACACCATTCACCTTCATCTATTCTGCAGAAGAAGCCAAGGAAGTTTTTTGTCAATTCTGTGGACGAAACCATCTTGCTTAACATGGTTTCCCTTAACGTTATGCGATTGGTCTAACACACCATTCACCTTTGTCTATTCTGCAGATGAAGCTAATGAAGCATTTTGTCTATTCTACGGATGAAACCATCCTATCTAACCTCAAAAGTTTCCATACAGCTACTGGAGACTCTCCTTTCCACCATGCTAGGAGCATGCAAACCTTTTTCAATTTCATTTTTTTAGCTTTTTAGCTTTTCAGCCTTCTAGCGTTTTAGTTTTTGTCATTTCGAGCTTGCATAAAAAAAGAAAAAACTAAAACCGAGCATAGTTCCCCCATGTTTTACGCTCGTTAAAAAATAAACCCACCATTGAGCATAGTTCCCTGATGGTTCAAGCTCATTAAAAAATGAACCCACATGGAGTAATTAACCTTTGTGATTGCCATGTTATCTGCCTTTTGAGCCTTGGTTGTGTACCTCCCATCACCTCCATTATTTTGGCCGATCATATGCTCCCACTTGGTTGCTTACCCTTTTTGAGGAACAATTGCGATGAGTGGTCTTATTAGCTAGCCTCTTCACAAAATTCACCATGTTTCGAGAAGTTCGAAGATTACCCAGAACTAGTTGCTACCCCAGACACCTCTTGTTCCTCAAAACAAGTATCCCTTAAAACCTTTTCAGAATCGTTAAATATGAAAATATTGTCGAACAATTGGCCTTTCCAGCTTGTTAAAGTGATTGGAAGTGCCATCCCTCTTGCACACTTTTATTTTTCAAACCTGAGGGATTGTCTCACAAAAACGTTCGAGCACTTGTCTTTTTCGGCTTGTTAAAGTGATCAGAAATGTCATCCCTTATGTATTATTTTATCTTTTTCCGAACTTAAGGGATTATGCTACGAGAAAGAACTGTTGGAATTTCCTTTTCATCCTTTTTAAACTCTCTAACCATGAAAAGGACCGAGTTATCCTTGTCATTAAACTCGTTAAAATAATAGTGACAAACTTGGCCATTCTAGACAAGAGCGAGTTTCACTATTACTAAACTCATTAAAACATAGCGACAGGTTTTCCTAAAGGGAAAATTATAGAACAAGCATGTGTTATTCTCCTCAAGCTTGCCAAAAATAAAGAGGTATTAGTCAGCAATGACTAAGGAAAAAGGGAAGAAAACTTGAAGAAATTTATGGTAGTAGGTTTCTCTTAAACATGAAACTTTCACTCCATCACCACGATTGAGTTAGGTTGGGTTATTCCATTTACCAGTCATCTCACTATTGGTCTTTCACAACATCCATATTTTGGGGTTAACGCTACCAATTCATCTCAGTGTCGCTAACATGTTTAAGAGAAGTCATTCAAATGAGAAACCACAAACCCAGTTAATACCTCATCCACTGGAATACGTTCAACCTTCATTTTTCATGATTTCCATTCTTGAACCTTTTGTCATCAAATCGTTTTCACCTCCAAAAATCATTTGCTTCATTTCGTATCATAGATGTGGGATACATTAAGGCCCTCCTACAATGGGTCACTTCTTGTTGACATCAACACATTATCCAAGAAGTTGACTTAGAAACAACCCTTTTAGTACTTACAAGCTTGCATGCCTCAATGGCAAGTTTCTCACTTCCGGCGACAGGTTGACATCAATGGCCTTCGACCGAAATATTTTTCATGGTGTTTGACATCGGATCATATATTCACACCACATGAATTGTACTGTAGTACCTTGAGGGTCATTATCATTATCAGTGATTCCTCTCGTGTCTGTTAACAACTCACAGTATTGGCTAGTAATCAGACGATGTTGTTCCATGTTTGACTTCAAAACATCTTTTCACATGGATCAACTTGTACATCGGGCGAAGATTCAATGAGTTTTGAAGACCCCATATCTAGTATCATCCATCCAGGCTACGATATATTTAGGGATACAAAGACATGAAATGTTCACAAAAGCTACACAGATGGTCATCCAGTCCAAGAATGACGACTCTATAACTGAAGACTCATCGGTCTGCATATGCAGATGAATATCTGTTATATGTACATGAAATGAATTTATAAAATTGAGCATGGGAATGCCCACCTTAGCTAGATCATGAAAATTATATTATGATGATGTATTCTATTGTATCTTATACAGGTCACCTTCCAGTTCAAAACCTCGGATCCTCCTGATAAAGCATTTCACTCAACATCAAGATATATGACTTCATGCTTTAAGGGGAAACTGTTATAGACATATTTCGGCACTTCAACCCAAATCGTATATGTCGATAAAGTAGGGCTCTTCAACCCCTAAAAGTGTTGTTTCATACCCTAAAAGATCATGGTCATCTGATTACATCATTCCCCTAAAGTTCCACCTGAAAAACCATCCAGAATTGGCCCAAACTGAACCATACTCATTGCTACATTAGCTAGGTGCGATGCATACTAAGTGGTACACTACTCAGGTGTGATGCATAGTGATTAGGCCTTTTGTAGGGTGCGATGGGCGAGGATGGAAAAATTTCCGAGACAGTTTGCTAAGTGGATACTCATGGAATCTTCTACAAACTTCTCTTATGACACTTGCCTCTATGAATTCACCCAGGGATGAGTAAGAGATCCAAGAAATCTCCGAGTGGAACCAATTGTAACAAGTAGAATCAATTGTAATAAGTGGAATGACACTAATCAAAACCAGTCCTCTCATCTTTATCTTATTTATTGTGTGTAGAAGAAATCGTTGAATTACTTTGAATTGTTTTTTCTAGGGTAGTTACCAGACCTAAAGGGTTAGTCGATCGAAAATACATTAGTTTTCCCAGAAACACCCTTTGGTTGTCTCTTCTCGGTGTATGTCTGAGCTCTAGGTGGATTTCTTGCAAATTTTACAAACGTTATTTGCTGATTATTTATTCCATTTATGACTTTTGATTTCATATTTGGTGGTAAGTTCCTCATTTTCTTTCCAATGGCTCATTTGGATCCTTCATTTCTCTATTTCATCTTCTCATAATAGATGCAGGTCTTTCGTACTGCATCATCCCTCGTTCTAGGATAATTGAATTCTAATTTTTCCTTCATGAAGTTGGGTAAACTACTAATAAACCAATGATTTTTAGCTTTTTCCTCATGCATATATAGAACATATCACAATAGGGATGTAAACCTTTTTACACACTCATGCATGGTTAAGGTTCCCAACGTTAACTCATGGAACTCATTTTCCTTTTCATCATAGTAACATTCAGTTAGATATTTATCCTTAAAATGTTTTTGGAATTCTTGCCACGTTACTTATTCCTTGTCAATCTTCCTCATAGTTTTAATTTCTTCCTACTAGAGGTTGGCCTTTCCTCATAATTGGTAAACTATCAGCTATGCTTTAAGTCTGTTAATATATTCAAAAATCTAAAAATATTTACCCATGTTGATTAGCCATGCCTCAGTTGCTTCTTCAAATTCTCCTTCGAACAGTGATGGTTTTATTTTTTTTAACTGACCTTGTAGCTCCATTTTCCGTGATTTGGACCTTCTCTGGTTGAAAACATTATCCGAACACCATTCTTTATCCTCCTTACGTCCTTCTTCTGACTCGACAATATCGTCTTTGTGATGGGATGTTAGAGTCTTCTCCCTATTATCTGTACTAGGATCTGGTCCTCGTTGATTTTATCAGTCAGATGGGATTTTAAGGATCTTTTCCTGTTCTTGTCTTAGTCGTTCATTGTGTGTCCTTAAATTCATAATTTCTACACATATTTGTTGCACTGTTTCAAGGAGAGTAGCATCGGCTTGCCAGGATTCTTCTCGCAACTATATCCATATGTTCAGGTTGGCCTCCACATAAGGAACTTTCGATTGGTGTGGTATTCCAAGGTCTCCTTGCATTTCTGTTCGTGATGCTTGTCCTCTGTCTCTATGTACATATTTACACTTACTTGGTTAGTAATACTGATTATATAGAAGCATTTTCATTTTTATATACATATACATATATTTCTTTTTTATTTGCATGTCTACAGGTGTATATATTTAGCCCATAGGTCTCAGTGTGCAAACCTGTTGCTTTGATACCACGTGTAATGACCTAACCCCATGAATGTAAATTATATATATCTATCTAGCATGTTAATTATATGTATGTATCTATTTTTTTTATCAATTAAAATAGCCATACTTGGATTGATGACCCAAGGACTATATGCATTAATCCTAACTCCACTGTGAAATTCAAGCCTTATGATTGCTATGGTATATTCATTGTTTAATTGAATTTCATTTAATTAGACCATTGATTAAGGATGTAGTACATAACAACCATGGTGTACATTCGTATAACTTCACTTGATATCTCCCACGCTGGAATGCATTGGGTGGATGCCCTCCATTAAGGTGAGAGAGCCCTGAGGCCTCTTTATGTCATCTCCATTCAGCATCATACTCACTTTACGGACCTGCATTTAAGAAACTATTCGGACATGACCTCAAACCCCAGCACTTGGAAAAACCTCCACCATTGGATCTGAGAAGACCCATGGTCATGGAAACTGGGTTTTGAAAGTTGTAGGTTATTTCAATTCCTATGAGATAGAGTTCATTTGGTTTGTGTCGAGATGAAAGAGATGTGGCTCTACAACAACAGGTAAAAGGATGGCAGAAATGGCAGAAAAGGCTTCCACTAGCCTGCAGGTAAACATAAACTTGTTTTAGACCTTAATACTTTGAGCTACTATTTATTCTGTATATGTTCTTCCAAATATGCTCCGAAGAAACCCTTGGTTTGACTCCTGCACAAGTGGGACTGTTAATGGCAGTTTCATGGTTAAGGATTAATGTGTTGAGGCCTCTACCCTTCATCTTGAGGTAACGTAGACAGGCCCGGGCTTGATTTCATACAAGGCTATTTAATTATTTAATGAATTGATATGTTAAAATGTGATTTGCAGGTGTAGCTTACAGTGGTTTCTCGACCACTCTCCCTTTAGGTAAGCCAACCTCTCACAATTTGTCTTTCTCTACAATAATCCTTACATTTCTTCTTGGGCTTATTCTATCTTTCTGACTTTCTGTTAGTATATTCCATTGTAGGGTTTTGCATACCTTCCAACGGTCATTTCTCATTGTGGCATTACGTTCTAACCTGGTTCAATCCTTCAATTTCATCTTGGTTCATTTTTTATTCTCTTGCGAATCCTTGGTGGCAAACTCCAGTCTTAGCTAGAGGAAAGTTAGGCTTAGATTTCTTAACTTATTGAGTGACTTGCACAGTTGAAGCCTCACAACTGTTTAGAGGATGTGAGGGCTTTAAAGTTATTATATAATAGGGGAATGTGTGACAGTTGTGCCCAGACTTTATTCCAACAGTTATATTAATAATTTGTTCTTAGAACTTATGCATGTAGTTGGCATCCAAGACTGGAATATTGAACTGTATTTACAAATTCAAATTTTTTCTTTGTTCTTTTCCTGAATGGTTCACCATCAGGTGCTTTCTTGGAATGGGGTTGGCTACTTAAGTAATTATTCAACTTATAACTATACAGATGCATGATACTTAAAATAATTGGTCCTTTTCTCCTTTTTTATGGTTATAGATTAAGGTTAATGAATTTTACTGAGATGGATTATCTCAGTTAGGTAATGTAATAGCTACGAATTAGATCTCATTAAATTATTTGTCGTATATGAACTCTAGAGTTATCCTTCTCATGTGTATTCTTTTATTAAAAGGGTTTATATAAACACATGTCAAGATTCAGGTTTTATTTGATACAACTTTCCATTCAAATGTATCTGCAATCTAATTGAATTTATAGTTCCTTAAATGATATTAGAGAATAATACAAATTAACTGATCTTTCACCAAAATGAATCTTTTACTTAAAGCTTGGAATGATTAGAGTATTTCATTTCAATAGATGAAACTAATTTCGTCACTTTATTTTCCTTTTGAAGCAATGATATTGGTAACTAATTTACTGTATTGAAACTATAAATGATGACAATATGCCTAGAATCGAATATTGACATATTCGTATTATTCATTCCTTAGCATATTCAACTATTCAATTCATAAAGTAGAGTAGAGAATCGGTCACCTACTAATACTTAATAAATATAGGATTTCTACTTATCCATTTCCTACTTTACTTATTAGCTGTGTATGTGTCTATCTTTTCCTAGAAAGTCTCACCACCCAACCATGGACCTGGGAATTATGTCTAGAGATTCCCCTCTGAGCTCTTCTAGCTCCTGATAGTGGCTAAATAGCTTGGTGCCTTGGGCATTCAAACTATGTCCACCACCAAGTCTCATACCTCTCGACCATTGTCAAAGTTCTTATTCCCACTAGCTATTTTGTCCAGCTCTAGGATGAGACCATTCATAGCAGTATTCTTTCCCCAATAGATTTTTTTCCAACCCCCCAGGGTTCTGTCCTTTCTCCTTTTTAAGGAAAAGATGGGAAAACTCCTTATAACTGTTTCATGAGTTATTCTAACTGATTCTTCATTTCTTTTAAAAGTTGATCAGATTCTTTAAATTAATCATTGACAACACATGTCCTGGCTTTGTAGCCTAATAAATTTACATTCTATGTTCATATGAAAGTAAAATTAATAGTAAATAAGTAAACTTTATAAAAAATAAATGTTGGAACATCAATGGGTGTTACAATTTTTATATAAAAAATATTACATGATTAATTATATATTGAATTGGTATATGAAAAAAATCTTGTATATGGAAAAGAAGCATAAATATTTTATTTTAAAGAGAATATTGTTTTGTATATACTTGTATTATTATAGATTCCTTTTAAAAATTTCTTTGGATTAAATATAGAAAAATCAAACATCCTACTATTTTTATTTTTCATTATCTTATGTTTTAATTAATTTCATGTAATAATATTATATGACTATCACTATAGATTTATATTAAATCTAGATCTATTAATTGCTAATAAAGATTACTTTATATATATATATATATATATATATATATATATATAATATATATATATATTAATTATTAATTAATGTAATTTCATTTTATCTCATGTTATATTTTTTTCATATTTAATATGGAAAGACCTTACATCTTAATAAATTGGATCTATAAGATGGATTTTATTTTTGGGTTATTAGGTGGTTCTAAATTAGAAATTAATTTTCTTAATAAATGACAAGTTATTTTATATAAATTATAAGAACACGAAGAAGGATATGGCCAATAAATTTGCAATGAAAGATTTAGGTCTAACACAATAAATAGTTGGCACAAGGATCATATGTACAACAAGAACAAAAAGTTGTGGTTGTAAAAACATATTGTGAAGGGGTTGAGCAAGTTCAAAATGAAGGATACTAAAGCAATTGGTACACTTGTATCACCCAACTTAATCTTAGCGTTCATTTGCGCCTTGTGATGATAAGGAGGAGAAAATGAGTAAAATATAATATGCGTTAGTAGTTGGCATCATGATATATGTCATTGTATGTACCCAACCATATATTGAACACGTAGTGGGTAGTGAGAAAATTCCTTTGAAATATAGAAAAAGAATATTTTGAAACATTAAAATCGTACTAGTCATTACCTTTTTTTTTGGTAATTACAAACACAAATACGATTGGAGATTGTGAAGCACTAAAATGGTACTAGTTATTCCGGTTTTTTTTGTAATTACAAACAAAAATATGATTAGAGATTTTGTACACCCTGGAAAGCACATCATTGGTTATTTATATATTTTTATAGGTGCAACAATATCTTTGATGTTTAGATTGAAAAAATTAGTATCCTTTTCTACAAGAAAGGTAGAATACATAATGACCACATAAGCTTGACAAAGAGATGTTGTGGATGCAATGAATTTTAAGAAAGTTAGAAATAAAATAAGTCATAGTCTAACAACACTGCTTTTTTGTCATGAAAGTTATGGAAATTTCAGCTAAATCTTTTTTGTCATGAAAGTTATGGAAATTTCAGCTAAATTTTGAGAAAATCTGGCAAGGATTTTTGTAAATCGAAGTTACAATTGTTAAAATTCAAAATTTTAGGTGCCCAAGACATTTTAGTTCATGTTGAATCTATTTCCACCATCAAAAACATGATTCAAACACTACATCTACAAGGTTTTTTGAAAAAAATTTACCCGAATTCTGGCCACTTTTGGTTGTCCGGGCAATTCCTCCGCCTCCGTATACAACTTCATAAAATAAAACAAACATTTTATTCATTGTAAAACTTAAAGCACCTTTCATTTAGCGAAAAAAATCAAGATACCATTCTAAGAAAAAACACATTGATATGAGATATTATTAGGTTCATGGAAAGTTAGATGATGGGTTGTGTTGTTGGACTACACACTGAAAATAATATAGTTAGTAAGCCATTAAAAATTTTGTCAACAAAAAATATTCCAAAGATTAAATAAAAGTTTTATAAAAACTTTGCTAAGTTTTATAAAAACTTTCCTAAATTATTGCAAACTTGATGAAAAACATTTAACACGAGAAAAATATAAATAATAGAAAAAACATTTTATTTATTTATATATAGATAGATAGATAAAGAGCCATGGAATTGATAAATCCTTGATAGTGTATCATGTTATTAATCGATGGAAATCCTTATTTAGAAACTAAGAATACTTCATGGTAAAAAGAGTGTGCGAGGTAAAAGTGAATGGGTAAGTAAAAAGGATTTTATACATAGTTGAATTCAAGTTTATATATTTTATTTTTTTAATAAATAAATAATACTATTCCTTTATCCTAAGTTTCCCCACAATTTTGCATATCGCTAAGTATTTTTCATATCGCTAAGTTTTCGATGTAACTGAATGTGTTTCCTGTATTTGTCATCATTTTACTCTATTTTATTATGAGTTCATATTGGCATATGCTATTTTTAGTTTCAACAATACAATTAACAATTATTTATTTATTTTTATATTTTTTCAAATATACTTTAGGTTTAATTTGATTTTTTTTTTTTATTAATTAATTATTTTTTATTATTTTAATATAATATTAAATTTATTACGATATAAATAACATCTTGTTCATACTAGTTCGTAAAGGATGCCATTATTCTTATTTCAATACTTTTTTATATCAGAAATAATATTTAGTATTATAAGATTAATTTTTTGTTTGGTTATACTTATTTTGTAATGGAGTACAGGAGAGATATTGTAATGTTATGTTATATAAATATTTTGACGAGGTTAAATTAAGTAAAAAAAATAATAAAAAATAAAAATTGTGAATCATAATTAACATTGTGATTCAATCAAATTACATAAAAAAATAAAATAAAAATTAATAATTATAATTATTAGTTATTAATAATTAAACCAATCTAGATCCATCTTAATTCATAATTTATTAAGTACTATCTTGAGGTGCAAACTTTTCGTCAAGTTTTTATACTCGAAAATAGAAGTTTGCACTTTGAGAGATTTGATCTCTGTCTATTTAAGATGAGTCTAGATTGGTATTTCAATTCATCAAAACTCTCGCGACTTAGTAACACTTCTATTTTAACATTATACTAGCATGAGAATATAGTTTAAATGGTTCGTAAATGCCTATAGGCATCAAAACATTTACCTCTTCATACATCTTAGGTTGCAAAAATTTAAAAAATCATAAAAAGATGAACCCCAGTTTCCCATGAAGATTCTTAACTTGTAAATATGATTTATTACAATAGCATGGGCTAGTATCATGTGTTATTAACACCAAATGCCCAAAAAACCATAGCTCATGTTAATTTAACAAAGGGGTCATCTTTAAGTACCACTTTTTTAAGTTTCCATTGAAAATAAATGTGGCCAAAACTTGATTTGTGTTGATTAAACTCATGTTTTGACTTCATATATGGATTCAACACCCTAAAAAACATTTTTGGAGTTTTCCACGAATTTTTCGCTAGAATCTGATGAAAAAATTGTGACCAAATCTTGTTTTATGTTGTTTAAACTGGTTTTTTGACTTCATATATGGATTCAACGCCCTAAAAAACCCCTAGAGTACTTTGATTAAGAAAACTTCCTGTCAAACTGAGATTTAAATAAATCCTTAACAGTAGAACTCAAAAGCTTCCAAAAAATCACACTTAAAATGTACTCTTTAAATCTAAATCTTTAACTTGCAGCTATTATAAAAATGTTCTAAAATATTCTATAAAATATAAACCTCTACTACCCACCTAATCATAATCAACAATTAAATAAAACCTATGAAATCTCTATTTCAAAATAAAAGCATAGATCAACTTAAATACAAAACCTGTAAGTTTAACAAAACTCCATCAAATTTAAAATATTGCAATTAATTCTTTTAATATTATAAAGTAAAATAATTATGTTTTAACAAGGAGCCGCGGTGGCGGTAGTCCCTGCCGGGGTCTGCAGGGACAATACAATACAAACGCTTAAATTTGTAAGTACTAAACATTTGTGGAAATTTGGTGTAATAAGCACATAGAGACAGTGCAGTATGGAAGAGGTATCAGTCCTTGAATTAGCAGGTTTCCTGGCTATTATTAGTAGAAATTACAAGTCAGTTAACAACAACTAAGTGTTGACATCTATATGTTGAAGTTCTGCTTTTCTACAATTCAGGAAGATCTATCAACAGAACCTCAGCCCTAATATGCGCCTCAGAACCTCAGCTGGTCATGTACTCTGGGGATTGTAAAGAAAGGATATCAGTTCTGTCCATCAAATCAGTACCACTATTCATGCATTATAAACCATTAAACATACTTACAAGTAGTAAAGTTGAATTTTGAACTATGTGTTTAACATTCAACATATGACAAACCCATCATACCCTTAATAATGACTATGCTTAATATTGGACTGCATGATTGTGTGTTAAGACACTGAAACTAAATAAAATAGATGAAACCTCTATATGGTGCAAACCAAAAATATTATTCGTGACATTTTAACTAATCCAGAAAATTTCTGAAACGTATTTTTGCTAATCTGAATCAGTTACATTGTTGATGCAAATGCAGATCTGACAGTTTTCTGTTCTATGAACCATGATTGGTCATGAAGATCAAGGGACTGACAAATTGCCTCATTTTGTTGAACAACACTAAGATATTGAAAGAGAGGAAGTAATGAAAATATATATAAAGTCTAATAATAGAGTGCATGCAGTAGTAACTACTGTAAAGTAAAGTACTGTAGTGACAATAGATAAAGACAAAGTTTACAGGCCATGAAACTTGACATATATTTTTGATAAGTTACCCTACTTTGTTAGGGCTTACAAAATAATGAATTAAACCTGACTGCCTTCAATACAGATATCATGAACAATTCAGAGTTCAGTTCGAAGTCAAACATACATTTCAGATATCACCAAGAATTCAGAGTTCAGTTCGAAGTCAAACATACATTTCAAGATTATTAAAATATTTTAAATGGTTATTACCTGATGTTGCTATGGCTCATGCCCATTGCAAGAGACATAGGTCTGAATAACATCTATTGCCCCGTCTTTAGACTTTGGCAATAAGATTGGAGCACATCTATTTAATATACTAAAAGGATTACTCCATATCCTTTGATTTATTTTATAGTGTTTCCACAAATCTTTGTGAACTCTCTGGGCAATGCCCAAGCTTACCTAAACATATACTAGATAACCAAGTATGGTATAGATCCTGTGTTTGGAAATTCTGCAGACCTGGGAGCATGAACCTAATCAAAATGATGTCGCATTTTACAAAAGGACAGTGGGAAATAGATTATATTACACTCACTTTCTGGCGGGTCCAAGCCATTCTAATAAGTATGGCAGTAACTAATAAGAAATTAAAGTTTAAAGGGAAAACTTGGTTGGGCACTATTTGAATTTTAGTAGTTATAAACCACAAACAATTGGCTAGATAGGACAAGTAATCAATCTATGAAAGACATGTTTAGATTCTAGAAAAAATATGGTAGCCCAGTTCTAAGTGCAAGAAAAGATGACATTTGTAAGGTTCAAATCAATAACAGCAAAGATCAGACAACAGGTTATCATGCCTTATGGGTCAATTTACAGCATTTGTTCATTTCATTCCTCTCAATCTTGATCTAGATAGAACATAGGAATAATTGGGGGACGCATATAAGAAATTACAATAATGCACAGCCCAACTGGAAAAAACACAAGCACAGACCATGCTACAGCAAAAGCACAAGAAACTGCCTCAATCTTTGAAAATGACCCAATTTGGAAAAACACAAACAGGAATCAAGCTATATCACAAGCACGAGAAACTGCCTCAATCTGACAATGGGATATAGACATTTCAAATTCAAGCCTAAGAATATGAACTCTAAAATTGAATCTCACAATTATAAGAAATTAAAAAAGACTAGGAATTAGCCTTGTCAACGTAAATTTGAATTCACGATTTCTGGACGAAGATCACGCTTACAAAGGGAAAATGTGTTTCTCCCCCTTCTACATCATTACTTAGATACATCAGCATTGTTGCAACTCTTTGGCTTCGTTTCAAGTTGAACTGCACAACCAAATATGTGTTCTCAACATAAAATAAATTTCTAGAGTACAGTTGGAAAGAAATATTAGTTTGAACATCTATAAGTAATCCAAAACTTCAAAACAAAGGTTACCGGGACATTGGCTAACTCATAAGGTCATACCTCATCCGAGAAATAATCATGATGAGATTTATAAAATTCACCTTCCTCATACCTATGTTCATGTACTATCACTTAGATATCCGGTTATGGAACTATATAATAATAAAACGGATTGCAAAGATGAGCTGTACATAACTAACATAAATACAATCTACAACGAGACAAAAATGGTTACATTAAAATTTAATTGCATACCGTAGAACCTGCATAAGTTCTCCATTTTCTATTGGTACTTGAGAATAAACTGAAATGCGCTTCTCAATTGCCTTTCAGATAACAAACAAAATGAAATAAAATCAATCATTTGTACCAAATTCGCTAGTAAAGCTTATAACAGACTATCATGATATACAGTTCAACATGTTGGATATGTGCATAATGAAATTACATAGATAGAATAAAGAAAATGAATAACTCATCCCAATTCAGAAAAGGAAATTGTACAGTAAACAATAAACATAAAAGCTTATGATCCCAATATATATTTATGTTGGGAAGAATAATGAGATGAATATAACAAAAGCTTACCTGAGTCCAGATTGAAAAGATTATAATGGCTACTGAACGAGATATTGGTGATGTAGGCAGGGAGGTAAACTGGGCATGCGGTGGGGAGTCTATACGCTGATTTTCTTACGACGTGAAAACCCACCTCCGCGGACTACCATCTGCTTTTTGGATTCACATGGAGTACCCATACCAATTCTAAAGTTTGGAGAATCAGTGGGTCTCAGTATAGGGCATTATAACAACTGACACATGCACCATGCAGGACACTGCATGCACGACACAAAGAACAGGTACCAAAAACAACTTAGGATAAATGAACTTGTTTGCACATCAGGCCAAGTGAAGAACAGGTACCAAAAACAACTTAGGATAAATGAAAACTTAGGATAAATGAACTTGTCCGCACATCGGGCCAAGTGAGGCGGGCAATAAGAGGGTAAACTGAAAACTTTGGTTAAAATTTTCTGGCAAACAAAGTGCCCAGCATAAATTTTGGTTAACCAGTAAATAACCTGCAGAAATTGATGGTCAACGCGCATTTTAATAGTCACTCAACAACCACCATAAAGTTTGGTTAACCAGTAAATAACCCGCAGAAATTGATAGTCAACGCGCATTTTAATAGTCAGTCAACGACTTATCGAACGCTATAGTCCCTGCCATGACGGAGGCAGGGACTAATAAATTCAAATAAGAAAATCATTGTTAACGTAACATTTATTGCCTCAAATACAACCCTCAAATGGACTAGATGATCAGAAATTCAAATCTAAATACGTTGCATTATTATCGTAAAACTCTATCACTAAAATCCTAAAACAATCCTAATTTTCAATTTTCTTCTTAAAAAATTATTATATTCTTTAATATGTATTTATTATAAAATATTTATTTAATACAATTCACTTTGCATATAAACATTTTAATTTAATTACAATTGAATTAAAACCAATAAAACTACACCTCATTTTCTGTCAAACACAATAATGGCACTCGCAGAATATAAAGGATAAGTATTTTTTAATACAACTGATTTTTATAGATAAATATTTTAATTATAATTATAATTAAATTAAAATCAATATCTAAACTAAATTATATCTCATTTTCTTTAAACACAAAAATAATAGTGGCATAGACAAAATGTGAAGGATACTTATTAAATTGTGGCCATTATTTACATGATATACTTTTGGTAACGCTCCAAGTTATATGAACAATTAACATATTACATGGTTTCACCTTTATTTTTACTTACTCTTATGATTTTGTCATCATATGTTCCATGAGAAAATTAGAGAATTGTGGTTCAGTTGGCCAAAACAATAATGCATAATAATAATTAAATCATTTTTCAAGAAACTGAAAACCATTGTTAAACTTTGTGAAGACAGTTATGGTGGTTACTCACCTCTTTTCTCAAAAGCAAAATTCGAGGAAGGCCTGGGAGCTGGAGAATTTGAGAGAGGAAAGTACAATATTTGGTTAGAATAAGCAGAATACTGCCACCAGAAACTCTTTGAGATGGGTGAAATAAACCAGTGGGAGATTCTAGGAAGAATCTATAAAGGTATGTGACTTGATGCTGAACTGTTAGTCTTGATGCTTCAAGATCCCCAAGTTGAATACATATTCAAAAATTACTGTCTCTAAAGGAAGAGCTCAGGGGAGAGTCTCGAAAAGCTGGGTGGAGATATCTTCCCAGAAGTTGATGTTGTTCTCGGTGGAGAGATCCTCCAGGAAGTTGAAGTTGTTCAACCACAGGAAACAGATAAGTATAATTTGATTATAAAGTGTATTTAATTTCAATGTTCTGATTTGTGAATAATGAATCACTTAGCTGTTAACTTGGTTTAAGTACCGAATGCAGGTCTCGAAATGCGAGTGCAAATTAGTTGATAATTGAACGAAATCAGTTTGTATGCAGGTAGAAAAACACAAATAATAATTGTACATTGTATTCTATATAATATATTAAGTCTAAATGTTACAATAATGATGAACAAAATAGCTATGAATATAAAACCATGCTTGGACCAAGAAGTGTAAACACTCCAAAAGTGAATTACAAATGTACAAACTATAAGTTTGAACATAACTATAAATGCACAAACCATTAGTTCGAACACACAAGCGATGAATCATTAAGTGGTACAAAACAACATAAAAACAATAGACTTCAACACAACTTTCAGAATATTGTTAAAAAATCCCATGAATTGTAATGTATTAACCATAAAGACTTTGATAAAAAAATGATATCTATATATAGAGAGAGACTATGAATGAAATTGACTATTTATAAAGACTCTGAATCGATTCAACCTATACATATACATATATGGAATTTGATTGTTTATGGCTAACCCTCCAGTACGTAAAAAAATAGATTTAGCTTAACCCGAAGAACCAATTATACTTAAATAGAAAATGAAACCATGTAATAGAATGATACATTTCTCGAAGTTCATGATAATTAACTACTCAGAGTCCTGTCTTTCTTACCAGAACAATTATGGCACGAGATAATTGTTCAAAAGCAACTGAAAAAGAAATTAAAAATTCGTTGTAATGAAAAACAGACAGAACCCATGGCCTTTGCGTCTTGGTCAACCATTAAATAAAAATCCCTAAATCAACACAGAAGACCCAGAAGGGGTATGAGAAACAACCTGAAATAAAAAATGCAGAGCCTACGGGTTGTTAAATTTGTGGACCGGAAGGAACATTGAAAACGAGTTCTCAGCCGCCTTCTTACCTATAGGAAACAATCTGGAAGATTAGAAGAGAACTAGTGAGAACAACCCTCAAGTGAAAAAGTCATAATAGTAAGGGAGGATCCTACCTATGCAGACCAACACACCAATTGCGAGAATGGAGTGGTATCCCTCTCATCAAACGTGGCTAGGGTAGGAGTGAAGAAAGCTAATGAAAAAGTAAACCCAGTCAATTTATTACGCGAGCCATACCTACAAATATACCCTATAGTAGCACCATGCAGTGAAGTCTTGGTTGAACGACCTGCAGAAGGAAAAAAGAAAACTCTGTTGGAGCGAAAGGAACTTCTAAAGGAACAAAAATTACCTAGTAGGTTAACCATACTTGCGACTCAGCCTGCAGTGACAGAATGAAACTATTCATCATTATAGTGGATGATTGAGTAACTAGAAACCCTCGTGAAAACAAAAACCCTTACCATTGTAGATCTCTCTACCTTGTGCTATTGTTCGAATGTTGTGGAACACCTGATGGGGGAAAGCTATGTGGTTACACAATTGCTTTGGATGCAACTCACGCGTTGGATCAACATCTAACAGATCGAAGGTGGTAAGGCTTCCAACTATTTAGGAAGGATCAAGTAACATCACTGAATTACATTTGATCACCATCGATCAAATTAAAAAACATTTAATAACCTTGGGGTGATGAATCACAATTCCTGGCTCAGGAAAATATTAAGAGTCAAGTATAGTGAGTCATGTATAGTGTTAACATTAATTTTTTTTTTAATATATTTCCATTGGATGCGTATTATGAGTATATATAATAGTTGATTGTTAGTACATATCGTAGTGATGTATAACCGTTGTAAAACATAAATCACAGATATTTTTACCTTGATTTTTTCTTTTTATGTATATTTGTGGATACATGTTACACTTTTATAATATATTCTCATGACCCTTGGTTTCCATATACGTGGTCTCTTGGACTCCCTTTGATTGTTTACATTCCACACCAACCGTTATAGGATAAAGTGTCCAACATTCCCCCCTTAATCCAAAGGGGTATGTATGGGTCCAAGAAAAGGGTCATATCAAAATGTGTGAAAATGCATGGCAGCACTAGGTTGAATGTGCTTTCTGAAATCTTAGAATAAGGTGTTGGTTTAAGGATGACCACCAACATTGGAACACTTAGTGTAGTTTCCGGAACAGTTCTAAATCTTGCAAGAATTTGAAATATTCTTCTAGAGGAAGTGATCCTAATGTTTTGAAGAGGGATATCTTCAACCTAGAAAGGGTGGTCTCACCTCACATAAAAAAGGAGAACCTCAAACTGAAAAGGGATGTCTCAACCTGCGCTGTTTTAAGGATGACCACCAACTCTTGAATTTTTTAATGCAATTCTTGGAACTCTTCCAAAATTGGCAAGAAGTTGAAGTTTTATGCTTAATAAAGTGTCCCCAATTTTTCGAAGGGAGGTCTAAACCCCGCATAGATGGTTTAAGGTTGACCCCAACCAAAGGCATGTTCAAGGGAATCTTTGTCTCAGGCCACAACTCTAAATCTGGTATGGTAGGTTGTGGCTCAGGCTCACTTGATTTGGCTTTGAATCTTGTATATGACCATCACTTCCTCCCTTGCGAGATATAATGTGAGAAGATGGAAAAAACTCAACTGCAAGACTTTTCAATATTCAAGAACAAATCCTATTGTATGAGTGAAATATCTTCTTGGTTGTTGAAGCCCATTGCCAAGAAGCAATCTATCCAAGATGAATATTTTTTCTTGTAGGAGGCTAGTTTCTAAATCATCTGTTTGAATGATGAGTGGTTTTATGGCAATTCCCACATGGATGAATATAAAAACAATGATATTTCATATGGCCAACTCGGTCACAATGTTGGCAATTAAAAAATTTTGGTTATTGTGGAAGAGGAGCAGGATCTAAAAGAGGTGAAGATAAACCATCATGAAGAAATCCAACGCTTTGAAATTTGATTGTCTTTCTATAGTCTAGAATATGAAAGGAAACATCATTTTCATATCCAAACCTATTCTTTGTTTATTGTTGACAAGTGCTTCCCAAGGTCTGATGATGGGCTTGGGAAGTGGGACCTAAACTTCTGCATCTTTCTATACATATGATCCTGAAATGGGCACTGCATCTGAACTAACCACAAGTTTACTGATTTGATGGAGCTTCTTGGATTATGTCTCAATCTTACAAAGGTAATTTTTCTGAACAAAAGCAAGTTCAGAATGATGCTTATGTTGTTGTAGCTCTCTTTGCTGTAGTTGAGATTTAAGCTACAAAAAAATTCATTATTTTCTCGTGCATCTTGCAGATAGATCTGAATGTCCATATTTGTTGACTTTTAATGTATCATGAGTAATATACAATATAAGATTCTTTAGGAAATTTAATAATTCATTAATTATATCCATTTTTTTGTGAAAATTGTGTGAATCTCACAAATAATTTCTCAATCATGAGTAGCATATGGCCTGTAAATAATGCAACTCTATAAAAAATGGCAACGAAGCTCTATAAACAATCACACCATGTCTTACTTTCAACATACAACCTCATTTAATTTGTACTCATAGCAAGAATTAGTGCAAGACTTTAATCAATATTTGAAAAACTTTGATACCAATCTGCTCTGATACCACCACATTGTGTTCTTCAACTTCCAGCTCTAGCTATGAAGTTATTCCTTACAATTGTCCTCCAATTCCAACAATATGCAGTACTACACTTGACCTTCTGATGGGGACATTGATTGTTATTCTCGCTCTAGTGGAGATTACACCCTTTCCCGATGGGGATTGGTAAGACTTGTTCTCGGTCTTGAGGAAGAAAAGGATATTACACAAGTGTGTTGGAGGGGATTTCCCTTACTATTATAAAAGGAAGCATGTTAGGCTACAACTCTATGTACAATAAAATTGATTCATAATTTTGCAATACAATATGATACAAAGAATTTGCAAACCCCACCACAACTCTACGCAATCATCTCCTCTAGGAATTACACTGTTAAAACTTGACAATGCCATAATGAGGAATAACCTCATGGTATTCTCCTCATGGAATATAGGTTAGCCTGCTATAGAATGTGGCCAATAAAAAATGTCCTAGCCCAAAGAAATCATGATATCAATAAACTTACTAATTCAAAATCAAAGTTTGAAAAGGCAATTACCTTTCTTCAAATGATTACAATGACAATTGTGGATGGTGAAATCTAAATAATGATGACTATTCAAATCCCTCAGAGGCTCTTTGTATCCATCCCAATTGTTGAACTATTTCCCTTCAAACCCATTGTTTCCTCTCAATTACTAGATTGTGAGATAATCATATATGCTTCTTCAATGCTAAATCAATATCAACAAAGAAAACATAGAAGATAAGATATATGGAGTCGACAATATGGTATTTGCGAAAAATTCACACTTGGACCAATAATACAGAATGAACTGCCAAATTTTACATAGCCTTCAACACATCCTAGAGGTCATACTTACAACCGCATTCCACATTCCAAGGCATACATTGCATATTTAAATATGGACCAACGCATCTGGCTCAATAAGACCAACGTATATAGCTTACACTATTTCAATGATTTCCATACACCACATTGTTGTATTCATTCAACAAACCAAAAATTAGAGATATGCCCAACACAAATATATTCAATGGATTCAGTCATATATAAATATTTAGACCAACACATATAAAGTTTTAGTTAGGAGAAGACATACAATCTTCAAAATGCATACAAATATTTCAATGCTCTATTCCTAGTAAGGCTTCAACACCAGTGCATAAATTACATGTGGAGATCAATGCACACATGGATGTTCAAAATGTTTTGAATTCCTTTGACCAGCATAAAAAAACACAACACAAGGAAAATCAACTATTGATTCCAATAAACTGCGGTATATGCATTCAAACGCCATGAACTGCACTCACCCTTCAAGCTCAACACCAACACATGGATCAATGAGCAATATGACTGCAATCAGACTTCATGATAAACATAACATTAATGGTGAGAGTAGGTAGATTGAACATAAATGAGCCAATGTTCCAAGAGTTTTAACTCTCAACATTATCCCTTCTACAATATATTTAAACAATCAAACACTTCACAATGCCATTGAAGATCTTAGCTCACATCTTAGAATTCATTTCTTCTCTCAGTAATAGAGAGTTGGCCATTGCGCTTCCAGGGAGGGAGAAGGAGGGTTTGCATTTGTTTGTTTTTGTTTTTTGTCTTTTTTTTTTCTTTTGGTACTGGAGAGAAAAATTCACGGCCAAAGGGATAAATTTAGGTCTTGCATTCTCATCACTGCAGCTTTGGAAGAGTCTCAATAATGCATAGCTTTGGTGACAAAAATACAACAAAAGGCCATAAGAAAACAATGACTCAAATATGAGCAGGGAAAGAGATCGCCCACTCTGATACCATGTTAAACAAAATAATAGAAGGGACAAAATATGAAGAATAAGCATTGCATTGCATCTATTATTGACGTGATATAATTTTATAATACATTATGGTGACCCTTCGTTTCCATATACCATGTGGTCTCTTGGACTCCCTTTGACTGTTCACATTCCAAACCAACTCTTAGAGGATTAGGTGTCAAACATTTTTAAATTTAAATATCTATTTATATTCCACACCAACTCTTAGAGGATTAGGTGTCAAACATTTTTAAATTTAAATATCTATTTATATTCCACACCAACTCTTAGAGGATTAGGTGTCCAATATTTTTAAATTTAAATATCTATTTACATTCCACGATAACTCTTAAAGGATTAGGTGTCCAACATTTTTAAAGATAAATATTTATTTACATTATACATAACTCTTAGAGGATTAGGTGTCCAACATGTTAAAATTTAAATATTTATTTATATTATACATCAGCCTATATCCATCTTAACTCTAAATCTACCAAGGGCCAAGGGGATTAAATTCCCTTTCACTCTAAAAGAGTGCTACATCCCAAGAGATTTGATACTCTTGGCACTTAATAGTGCAACCAAAGATGATCTATGTTTGTTTTTATTGTTATTATAATTATTTATTTATATTATATTTGTTTTAATTTTCTCATAACTTGACAAAATCAAAATGTTTCACTGATAAATGACCTAGTCAAAATGTGCACAGTACATTAAAACATCTCTACATACTAGGTTGGAAGTGCCTCCCTAGGTAATTACTTTTAAACTTCTATTATTTTTTAATTGGGTCCACATGTAAATGTTTACAAGCATTTACACCAGTACAAAATTAATATTTTATTGATAATTATCACCTTAATTATTTTATTTTATTATGACCTAGTCAAAATGTGCACAAGACATTAAAAAATCTCTATATACTGGGTTGGACAACGCCTCTCAAGGTAATTTCTTTTAACCTTTTATTATATTTTAACTTGGTTCACATGTTAAATGTTTACAAACATTTACACCACTACAACATTACATTAAAAGAATTATTGTATGTGTATATGTGTGTCAGGTAATATATGTATATGTTAGAGATGTTTTTTAATGTTACTTTAAAAGATTAATAATAATGGTACTTTTAAAATCAATGTCAACCATAAATAAAATACTTCAATTTTCACTTTTATTTCACATGAGACTTTATATAGTGAGATAAAGTAATTGAAAAAAAACTCACTTCTTTGTATAAGGGTAAAGATAGAAAAAAACTATTGGTATGTTCGGGTTGGACATTTTTCTGAATATATTCATAGGTGGGGGAAATCTTAGGAAAAATGTAATTGTTACATTTTATTTAATATTTTTGCCTGCCTCCATCCACCTTTTACTCGTTTCTATTGGGTAAACTATAATATTATAATATTACATTTTACACTATATTTCCCCTCAAATGGTCCACTTCCTATTTTATTTTTTCATTATATTTGAATTTTGAAAGTGAACAAAGTCAACTATAAAATTACCATGAGTAAAGGGAAACATTAAGTAAACTGTAATATCTAGGTTGAAGTGTGATGGGACATATTAGTTAAAATGTAATAATATTACATTCTAATTAGTAACACTGAGTAAAATGTAATATCTAGGTTGGTGTGTGATGGGAAACACTAGGTAAAATGTAATCATATTACATTTTAATTAGTATTTTCCCCCACCCCTACCCACTTTTTACTGGGTGGACTTGATAAGAAATATTGTAATATTATATTTTATCCAAAATTTCCCCTCACCCACTTCATTTTTTATTAAAAAAGTCTTTATATTTGATGTTGATAAGTAAACTTAACTCCTATGTAAATATTTGATCCTAATATAGTAGATACATTGTAATCTTTAGCATTTTGACTTGTAAAAATAAACTAAAAATATAAATTAATAATTATAATTATAATATAATATAATTAATTATAATTATAATGAATAATTAAACAAGCCTAGGTCCATGTTAACTTGGGATCTACAATGCACCAAGCACCAAGAGGGATCAAATTTCTTAAGATGTAAACTTCTTTTAAAGTGAAAAGAGATTCGATCCCTCTTAGGGATTGGTAGATCTAGAGTTAAGATGGATGTAGGCTTATTACATTTTATGTTTATGTGGTACTTAATGTTTAATTTTAAAAATTTATAAAAGAAAATTAAAAGAAAATGTTAATAAATTTTATGTATTTTGAAATACATTATGGTTTTTGGGTATGTGATATTGATAAGTCATGGTATTAACCCATTCTATTGTAAAAAAACATATCTAGAAGTAAATAATATCCCTGGTAAAATGGGGTGAATATTTATGGTTAAGAATTTATTATATTGTAAGTATTATTATTTTATGTGCTTATTAATTAAATATAAATATTGTTACATAATCATTATTTTTATTTATATGGTAAAATGGATGTTGATTTATAACTACTATTTGTTATTTTTGTAATCTTGATGCTACTACATCTTCATCATGTCCTACATATCACCCCTATAGTGGTAGAGAATTGAACCAATGACTTGACATCAAAGAATGCCTTAACAGAGTACCGGATTACCATCTATCCAAAATGCCATAGACACATGTGATATATTTTAATATCATATGAATATTATGATTTTCTTTTATTTAAAAAATTGTTCATAATCTTTTACAATATAAAAAATGAATTTATTATATTTTACATATAACATCTTACGTGTAACATTATGCCTATAAGTCTACCCTATACTACGATGTGGAGTGCTTCACACAATGATAAAAAAACATAAATACTTATTCTAACAATAATACACACTCGAGTTCACATTTAGATTAAAAAAAAATCATATAAAATTAGAATTTGAATTTAAAAATTATTTCTAATTTTATTATCCATTCTTTAATTTGAGAAAAATGTATAATCGAATTTTGATTTGGAATTTTGAATTATAATTCAATTTAATATTAAATAAATAATTAAATATCCTCGCATTTTTCACTTGGAAATAAGGGTAATTCTATCTAATTAAGAAAATGATACAAAATTACATTTTTTGAGGCATTCACCAAATGCATTCTATAAGGGAGGATAGAGTCATGTGTAGCAAAGGTGTTTTTAACACCTCCTATATAGAAAAATGAGTAGTCTTTTAAGTGTGAATTTTTGAAAAGTTTTCTAATTTATTTTTCGTTCTAATTTGTCTAGAGTCTCACACAGATCCATGAAATCATAATTTTGACAGGTGAATTCTTCACAATCAAAGTGCTCCAGGGGTTTTTGAGGGTGTTGAATCTATAGAGGAAAGCAAAAACTAGTTTAAACAACAGAAATCAAGATTTAGCCTCAATTTTTTCACTCGATTCTGGCTAGAAATCTACCGAAAACTCCGAAAAGTTTCACTTACAAAAGTATACCTTAGGGAAACCATGCATACATAAATATGATACCTCAAAGGCCTTTCAACCAGAATTTAACAAAAAATAATGGAACAAAAAGTTTGTTGTGACTCTTTTGGACTCTAGAAAGTTGATTTATCACAAAGATGATTTCCCTGAAAACTTGAACAAATACACATCCTTTTTTTATTTTACAAAGAGAAGTAAATGTTTATTAGCCATAATTTCTAAAAAATAATTTGAACCATGTCCTAGAACCATGTCTATTGAGAAATAATTAGAATCAGAAAAGTATAGGATAAACTCTCCCCCATAGATTCTATCCTTTCTTTGAGATGCACTGTAAAAAAAATTGGGGATATTTTAGTCAATCTCTTCCTCAATGGTTACTCTTGAGTCACAGACCTTGGATATTTTAGGAATATTTACAAATGTTGCAAGGCTTTAAGAATTAGTATAGCCTGGAAAAGAAGGGGAGTCTTGAACAATTCTCATATTCGTTGCAATCCAAATGCCCCAACACAAAATCAAAGGCACTGATATTTAATTTCTTAGTGCATTGTTACATGACGATAGTCCCTAGGCCTCCAATATATTTCTTCCAAACCAAGAGAATGGAAATCAATTTTTTGTTCTACATCTATCCCAAACATGCTTCGTGAAAGGACATTCACTAAAAAGTAGTTGAACAGTCTTAGAATTTTCCTTCCATAGAGTACACCATCTATGACCTTCAAAATTCCTTGTTTGTAAGTTTTCCCAAGTTGGAACCTTATTTTTTAGTAGACACCACATAAAGAGATGTGATTTGGCTAGGCATTTGATCTTCCACAATGGTTTACACTACCATTCTAAGTATTATTCCTTCTTATCAACAATAAGGTGAAAATAGCCTAACTTCAGAGTATAGACACTAAATGGGGGATGGCCCCATAGCAATTCATCTTCTTTATGTATTAACTAAACATGGGTCATGTTCAAAGCTTTTGTATATAACCTCCACTCATTTTCAAGCTTTGCTTTAGTACCCAACTCACGGTCAATTTCTAGCCTTGTGCATAGAAGGTCGTGGTTCCATGATTAGAAATGAGATTGAGAGTAAAAGTGCGATCTCTATTTAGGAAGTCAAAAATACTTTGTGATAACGTGAATTTTGCACCACCACAATTTTACCATGTATCAATGACCACCTTCAAATTCTTCTCATTCCTAACACACCATGCCATCCCTTCTTCTATCAATGGGAAGGAAGAATTCACTACTTTCCAAATATCTTACATATTGTTCCATCCCTCGGATGGGATTCTCATCCACACTTCAATTGAATAAGGATGGATATATTTATGATGAAATACATTAATCCATAGGATGTGAGTAGTGAGAAAATTCCAGCCAACCTTTGTCGCTAAGGATTTTGTAATCAGAGGTAAATTTTTGAAGCCCCATCAGCCCCTTGCTTTTGGAGTTGTGATTTTCTCCCACTTTACCAAAGGCATAAAAAAATGATCCTTAGGCCCCACCCAAAAGAAATCTTTGGCACACCTCTCGCATATTCTCCAAAATTGTCTTTGGGACCTACGTAGAGAGTGATTGCTTAAAAGATTAATATAATGAACAATAATATCCTTTCTTGAGATTATCATCTCACACTCCAAGATTTTAACCGCCTTTCATGTTTTGTTAATATCCAATACTAGTTCTCTTTTTTGTAATTATTAGGTTTCAAATGTAGACACAAATACTTTAAAGCATTATCAAAAGGAGTGGAATTAAAAGACAACAATTTTTGAGCATACACAAACTCCATATCATCCAACATATGAATGATCAAAGATTGTTTTGCAATATTAATTTTCATGCCTATGGCTCTCCTGAATAAGGAAAAAATGTGCTGTCGAAAATCTAGTGTTATTCTTGAGCAAACACAGAAAACCAAGATGTCATTGACAAATTATAAAAATTATTACTATATTATTGACCACCAAAATTCCCTAAAATAACCCTTTCTTCATAAAATCCATTAGTAGTTGATTAGGACCAACCCTGTTTAAGCATGAAAGAAAGGGGAAGCAAACCCATTAATTGGAACAACAAAGGAAGTAGAAGAGAGATATATCATGATCCAAGTGATGAAAGACACCTCGAAACCTACGAATGTTAAAAGGAGGCAGAGATAGATCCAGTTGATAGAATCATAAGCTTTTAAAAGGTCGATCTTCATAAAAATACCTTTAAGATTCTTTATTTTGAAGTCTTTCTCGTGCCACCCCAATTTACTTATGAATCTAATGATTCTCCAAAAAACTAAATTTTTCCTTGGAATTTATGACACTCGTGAAGAAAGGTTTTATTCATCAAGCAATGATTTTTGTAATGATATTGTAAATATAGTTGCAGAGAGAGATAGGCATGGCTTCATTAAAGGACTTGGGGTTATCCTCCTTTGGAATCAATTGAATGAAAGTAGTATTGAAAGAGACAAGCACCCTCTTTATTTTCCTATATTCCTTTACTACCTTTAGTAGTTTGTTCCCTAGGAAATCATAAAGGCCACCAAAAATAACTCTACCAACCACCCATCTGGGCCTCAGGTCTATTCCTTGGAAATTGTGGAGAAAAACTTGTAATTCATCCTTAGAAGCTTCATCTAGTAAACTTCAATTGTTCGTCAACAAATTTAGGGAAGAACAAGGCCAACCTCGTCACCTCATCAATGGATGATCTCTTTTCATCCTTGAAGAGATTTATAAAGCGTTTCTTACCTAGATTTTCCATCTCCGCAAATGTGGAAGGACAAACCACCTTTAGGATTGTATAACCTCTAAATGGTGTTGGCCATTTTCCTCCCCTTTGCATAGGACTAGAATAATTTTTTGTTTTCACCCCCTACATCTATCGACATGGCTCTTCTCTTGAGCCTCCATGTAGATTTTGTTTCAACCAATAATTTCCTTCTTCGAGCTTCAAGATGAAGTAGGAAATACTTTGAATCATAATTGAGGTACCTCCCCATCCTCAAATTTTCCAAACTCCTCTAATTCCTTCTCAATATCCTTAAGTCCATGATCATCCTATATTCCCTTGAGAGAAACCTAGTTAATCATGACCTTTTTAATTTGGGAAATGTTCTGAGCAAATTTAACTCCCAAAGAGAGCCCAAACTCTAGATCAAAAGGAACCCAAGTAGATTTAACCATGTCTAAGTATTTATCTTCTTTAAACCATGCTATGTTAAATTTGAAGGGCCTAGTTGATTTTTCCCCATCCCTCTAATTCCAAGGGTATAGGGTAATGATCAAATTCACCCCCATGTTTGATCCATTGTTGCATTAAAAGCATCCTTTCTACTAATTATTGATACAAAAGAAAATGGTCAAGCCTTCTAGCTACTCTTGCATCCCTTGTTCTATGATTTCTTCAAGTTGGATGGACTTTTGTGATTTCCACATCTTTCATATTCTTACAAATAAAAATATGCTCAAAAAAGTCTCTAAGGGGTTAGGCCTTATGTGGGGTCCCCAGACTTCAGCCACCCCCAAGGAGAAGTTGAGATCCCATCACAAAATCATTTTCTCAAAGAAGAGAAGATATTTCTAGACAAGGGATTCATATAAAGGAGGTTTCTCAAAGAACAACCCATATTTGTTAACCACTGTAAATTCCATTTCTAGTTTTGAATCAATAAATTTCATACCTAATGTTGAATGCATCCCCTATTGGTTTAAAACTTTAAATTTCTAGGGGTTCCATGCAATGTATAGATAACCTGATTTCCCATGGATGTTTGAAAAGTTCCATCCTCTTAATAATTCCTCCACCACTTTTGTAACTAGGGCCTCATCCCCTAAGCTTTCCTAAAGTAAAATAACGTTAGGGGAGAATAAATCCACAACCCTTCACAAGGACATTTTTTTAGAGGGGTTGGCTAGTCACCTACGGTTGAAGGATTGGATAATCGTAGGGAACCCCACCTAGGGCATTTGCTACTGTAAGTGATCCAATGATAGATTTTTTCTTCCCAACAATCACATCCAGATGAGCTTCGACTTGGGATTTTCCCAAGTGATATTTTCTATCCCTCTCTTTTCTCTGCAAGGCTTGATAGGATTTTCCAAACGTAAGAAATGGAGGGTTGATTGAGATATGACTTGGCATCGAATGAAGAAAATATTTAGAAGATGAGTCCAATGAAACATAATTATAGCTCTATCTAATTAAAACAATGGTTGATGAGGTATTCAATGAGGTTAGGGAGGAAATGCATGGGGATGAGCAAAGGTTAATTTCTCAACAATAAGTAATGACATGTCACAACCAATTGATAATCCCATCATTTTCCCAATTTAGCAAATGAACTAATCAAATATGATCAAGGAGTTGAAAGAGGAAAATTGCCTAGCATTGATGCTTCCAACAAAGAAGGTGTCACCCAAACAGGGGGTAGAGAGGGCAACTCATAGCTCTTTTCCCCCTCATTGTGACTCCATGGTTCATAAAAAACCATTGAACTTGTAAGGGGGCCAACTATCTCCTCAATCTAACTTACAAGCCTTACTTCCTTTGCTACAAGCAAATCCTCCTAAGGGAGACTTCTTTTTTTCTAAAGAAGGTTATCCCTGATCCGTTTGTGCCCATGTAAAGGAACGGAGGAACCCTTTATGATTTGACTAGTCTTATGTCACTACCTACATCGAAAATGGATCCCCTCATAATCCAAAATCTGAATATGAGAGTAATATAAGCTCATAATTTCTAGTTCTAGAATGAATCCTTCCCCTGTGTTGATATTAAACAGTATATGGTCAAATGTCGTAACCCCTGTTGAATGGAAATACATGTCTACATCATAAAATTCTCCCAAATAATTCATGAGTTATTTGAAAGCCTCCCAAGGCCAAAAGTACATGGGAAACATTGTAAAAAAAGCCATGTGGGTGATTTCTCTAATATTTTTTTCTATGCATCGAAGACTAGTACACACCTTGTAAACAGGAGAGAAGTTGAGTCTATTTTCTAGATTTTTGAAAATACCCAAGCTCCATGCTCCCCCAAAAATAACTTGAAACAAAACCACCCCCTCACTAAAGATGATACTGAAGGCAATGAGTAAATTTGTTGTCCCCAAGTTTGCTTTTCCTAGGCCTTGATACAAGGAATATTGAAATGAAGATGCTTGGTTCAGCCCACCATGGCGAGATAAAAATTTGATTCGACCTCATGCATCTACATATCACCACCCTACACCATTTTTTGTCCTACCTTTTTCCAGATTGTGCACTAAAACTTCCTTTTTTTAGGCCTAATTCTTAAGTTTTGACTTTCTCCACGTGTATTCTCTATTCCTATGGGGGCGATGGCTCCATAGAAGCCATAATTCTTGGTTGTACAATTAGATCCACCAATATTTAAGCCATATATTAGAGGTATTAAAGTTGCATGAGAGGGTTTCAGTACCTATTACAAATGTCATGAAGACAAAAATCAGAGGGACATTGTTTAAGCCACCATTTGCTTAGAGTGTATAACTTGCAAATGCCTACAAGTTTACCAAAAAATCCTCCAATGCAGAAAGCTTCGACTAAGAAACTAAAAAGAGGGGAAACCTTTAGGTGTTTTCTTCTCAAGCCAAACCATCTAAGGACCATGTCACCTCCCAACTTGAAAACCAAACTATTGGTGGGTTGTTATAAGGAAGATTTAGGAAGCATTCTAAATTTGAGCCATCAACTAGGCAAAAAATTTCACTCTCAAACTGAAACACCACTAGAACACCACTCAATAGTTGTTCCCCACCTTAGTTTGAACCATCTCCACCACTTACTAGAGCCATGACACTCGACTCTAACCAAATTTGGCTACATTTCATGGGTTCAACAAAAACAGAGGGTAAAGAAACTAAATGAGCAATTTGGAGCCTGTTTTCCTCACATATAATAACTTCCTAAACAATTCACAAAAGAGACAAACCCTCTTTGGGAGTATTCCAATACAAGCTCAGGAGACATGGAAATTGACGGTGTTATGATCATGTCATTATCAACTCATCGACTTAGGGGGTCCATTCCACATAGTGTGAAGAGACTACGTGAAACCTCATGTTAAAACACCCAAATCCATTGCCTTTCATATGGATTTTTGGAAAAGTCCACTAGTACATCTCCCATTTGGACCTTCCAACAAGGGGATAGAGGCTTGCCTTAGTACACTTAGCATGGAGAAACTAAACCTCAAGTGATTCTATAATTTGTTGAAACTTCAAAACCATCTTCTTTGAAACTAACCCCACACAGATACATACAAATATAACACCAATCTCAATGTTGGAATCAAATCTCAATGTTGGAATCAAATTTAAAACATAAATATGATATATAATCACATTTAAATATAATGAAATATTTATTACTAAAATTAAATTTAAATATAAAATTATTGAGAAAAACTTAATTATTGTATGATATACCTTGAATAGTTAATATTAGATAATGAATCAATAAGGAATTTATTAATAAGAATATTTTGCATTTTATTTAATATTAGGTAATAAATCGATAAGAAATTTATTTATAAGAATATTTTGCATTTTATTTATTAAATGAAAATAAAGTGATTAATATTTACCTAACCGATATAACGGACTCTATATTTTGAATTCATTCTGACAGATTGGGAAACGTCACGTTCTTTTCTCATGGCTTTGGGTGAATGACCTAAATTAGATATTAATGGCATTCCTATAAAGATATCAAACGTTTCCTACGTGCTCTTCTTCAATAATATCTGGGTAACCCTAATATGTACTTTAACATTAGTGAGCTAAGATTACCATAAGATAAAGAAATATGAGTGATAAGGAGAGCACGATGAAGGAGTCCTGGTCGAGAAGAGTGATGGGGGCGCTGAAGGACATGGCCTCTATAGGGATCGCAAAGACTTCAGATCGCTCGGCACTCGAAGAGAAAATAGACATCGCAGTTATCAAAGCCACTCGTCACAAAGACACCCCTCCCAAGGAAAAACATGTTCTGACCGCATTGTCTGCAACACGAGCGTTTGTGTCTCGTCGTCACTTAATATATGCAGTAGAGAAGCGATTGACACGAACCAGAGATTGGAAGGTCGCTCTCAAGACCTTGGCGCTTTTTCATCGATTGCTCAGGGAGGGGGCACCGGCTTTTTCTCAAGAGCTTCAGCACTTCCTGCACAGAAGTGTATTTGAGGGCATGTCCTCTTTCGAGGATAGATCCAGCCCCTTCGCCTTGGATTTATCTCTCTGGGTCCGCAAATATTCCTGTTATTTGTCTCAGAGAATTCATGTCAGCAGGATTTTCAAGTACGACGTTACCCTAGAAAATAACAGAGCCAGAATAAATGAATTGAACATTCAGGACATTTTGTTATATTTGCCATCCCTGCAACTTCTTCTCAGCTGCCTCTTAGACTGCGCTCCCGAAGAAGGCCGCGTCCCAACCAACACCATACTTTTGTACGCTCTCGATATACTAGTCAAGGAATGCCCTAATATTTATTCTACTATTGATAACTCTATATGCAGTATGTTGGGCTCTTTTTATGGGGACATGTCCAGACACAGAGCGGTTTTGTTTCTCGATATATACAAACGAAACTTACAACAGTTTGGGAGAGTCGAGATGTTTTATAATACATGTGCAGGGATTTTAACTGACTGTCATACTGAGTTCCGCTCCACGAACAAACCTTCCGAGTCGCTACTCGCAGAAATGGAGGAATACATTAAAACACGCCCACATCCTGCCAGCAGTGAAGATTGGAAGGTAGTATTTGATAGTACAATAAGTCAAACTGACAGTAGTGTTTATCTATCTGCTGATGAAATGGACAAGTCTAATTCTGATGCTTCAAACTGTAACGGAACTGTTGGAGTAGATGGATCAAACCCTTCTTTGTCAGACCCACCTGCACCATCGTTTTCGGATTGGTTATTCACTCAAACGATAAAAATGGCAAACAATGCGCAACCTCAACAACTAGAAAGCAATGACGGTCTGCAAATGGCAGATACTGCGCAACCCCAACAACTAGAAAGCAGTGACGGTCCGCAATGAGGGTCTGCCTTTTTAACAGTACAATAAAAATTAATAATAACTTAATTCAAAGGTGTTTAAGCCAAATATTAAATTGGTGTGACATCTTTGCTTGTAGCATATTCTATCAACTTTAGTCTGCTATTTTATTATTAAAATTTAAGGGGTGGGCATGCTGTAATCATTTTGATTTTAAACATATACGCATACTTGCATACTTTACCTCTTTAAATATAAATATGTAAACTCTTACCAACAACCATATACTTTTAACCATTAAACTCTCTTTTATGTTAATCCTGCTCAAGAGAAATATGACAATATCCAAGTAGTTATGATGTTGTCTCATATTAAGAAGAAAACCTTGAGTATAACTTCCTTCCTTAACCCTTAAAACTATTATACGAAATTTAATGAAAACCTATATGTTCATAGTGGATACCAGCGAGTTTTATTATGAGATTTTTCTTCTTCCTTTTAACAGTATTTTAATCACCAAAGCGGTTCTTAATCATGCCATAATAAAATTTGAACATGTAGAGAAGTTATAATTCCTCATTCCTAATTATCTAAAATGTACTCAATATAAGCAAACCTTAAAACATTCCAAATTAGAAAATATTATATCATTAAAGGTGATGATAATATTTTGAAACCAGATGCATACATCTATATATTTCCATCTACTAAAATAAGTCGCTAATTGTTGTATTATCACACATGTATCATTTCAAACAAAACTATTAAAAAAATAAAAAATGATAAACAATATTTTAAATTAATTTTAATAATCCTTTCCATCTTTTTGCATTATCTAAAGATGTGAGAGGTGTCAATGATTGAATTAACCCCACCTTTAAGGTCTATTATGAAGATGGAGTTACAAAATCTTTTTTTCTCAAAGTTTGTGAAATGAATTTTGATACCACCTCATATCTAGCTTGTTAAGAGATTTTTGGTGATATAAATTTATCTTAATTTGGTTTTCAAATTCAAAATTATGCCCTTTCAAAGTTTCCCCAATCAGATAGGGCCACATTGGCATTGAGCTACCATGTGGTATGCATGTCATCAATGTGTGGTCATGTGGTATCCATGGGTGGTCCCCACCACTCTAGCATAACATGAGTAATTTTTTTAGCATAAATATTATTTAACAATAACTTCTCTTCATCTTTGTAACATCCCTGGTAAAAATATCCATGTAAAAGTTAACACGTATACCAAGTTGAATGTTGGGAAAAAACATAGTGATGGGGATCGCTTGTGATTAATTAATGGCTATGGAAATTGGCAAAGGCAATGGAAAGGGATTTGGAATGACAAAGAGACATTACTTGACATTTTATTTATGAAAATGATGGACATTAGGAGAAAATGAAGGTAAAAGTTCACAAGTTGCATGTGCGGAGGAAAATGAAGGAAAAATAATGGAAAATGAAGAAAATAGAGGCCTCATTAACAAAAATGCTTATGAGGATGAGTTCATGGCTTTTTATTAGTTCAATTTTAGAGCTCTCACTTCTCTCTATCTCTCATACTCTTGGAGACAGAGTTATCTTAGAGCACTCTTGAATGACTGTGGCATACTTGGGATTTAGAGAAAGGAGGAAAAGAAAAAGCAGAAAAGCGCAAGAGGACATTGGGATGAAAAGCTACAACTTATTTTTCTTAAAGATATGTAGCCACATGTATGATTTCCTTGATAGTTTTGGTATGCATGCCATACGTATGTGGTTATTTGGTTATGATATGTCATTGGCATTGAGGATTTCCTAGATTGACAGTGGTTTTTCCTAGCCTTTCCATTTCCTCGATAGCCACGATGTTGTGGGTTGAGCTATTAGTTGCTGGAAGCCTTGGTTAGACAAATGCTCTGAGAGCCCTGCAACAACTTGGGTTGAGTTACTAGTTTTCGAAGCCTTGGTTGGAAAAATTCTCTAGAAGCCCTTGGTGGCTTGATTTACTAGTCTTGAAAACCTTGGTTGGGAAAATGATTTGGAAGCCCTTGGTGGGTTGTGTTACTGGTCTTAGAAGCCCTAGTCGCAACAAATGCTCTGGTGCCCTAGAAATATTAGGTAGAGACCAATATGGTGATGGTTACTCATGTCCGACCATGAGGTGGAATCACTCGTTGAGGGTTGAGGTGGTTTGGCCTATGAAAGCCCTAATTTGGTTTTGATTGATTTCTTTTATGAGATCGCACATTCATGCTTGGAATATGGCATGAGGTTGACTCGCTGAAATAAGGATTTAGTTTAGCCTAGTCTATGGTTGGGTGGTTCGTGGAAGTCCCATATCTGGTCCTCTTATTAAATCGTAAATAAGAGCTCTTCCTCCTTGGTATTTAAAGGGTAAATATACTTATTTATATGTGGCTTATATATGTTATATATTTGATATCTCCATTGGTTATAACCTAGTTATGTGTGAGTTTTTTACAGTGAGAATGTATGGCTTAATATATGGTAATGTAGTTATTGTGATGGGGCAACAATGCTTCTTAGTGACTCTCACATAAGTGTGAGATGCTTATGCTCAAATTTGTTGTTTAAACCTATAGAATGCATATTTGTGACATGCCTGAAAAAATGTTTGTCATGGTTAGTAGGGGTCCAGTTAAGTCCTTCTTTAAGTATTTTAGTTTTTATCATTGTTTTGATATTAATTTTAATTTCCAAATGTTTCATGGAGTTATGGGTGGTGGTCGGAGTCCTCGTCCTAAAAAAGTGGAAAAAAATTTGGAGTCACTAACACAAAACTTCCTAGAAACATCCTTAGTTGTAGGAATGCCTTGTTGTAGGAGCGACTAGAGGTTCCTATTCACATGTAAGCCCATGTAAAGGGAGCAAATGAAGCGTTAATGTATCAAAATGTCACTTTATCTCACTGGTCGATCATGTGGATAGGTTGGATGCCTCCTAGGGGTTTTGTTACATGTGTAGAAGGTTAGGTTGGTTATGTTCCATCAGGTCCACTTCCTTAACTGATAGATATGGAGCTTAATCATATCATAATAAATCTTTGTCACATGTTTACCTCGGTTGCCCAGTTACTTGGGTAGATGTGGGAGGAAGGTGTTACACACTTGTATTAGAGCATGGTTCCTCTTTCCCTTGGATGAAGGTGTTTTGCTATGTACATGTCGGTTGCATATAGGTCCTTGTGCTTGTTGTGTATGCATGGAATTGGTCATGATTGCAGTGACATCGCCATATGAAAGTTGATGGTTCCGTTGTTGAATGTATTGGTTGTGATTGTATGTCGGTCATGCATTAGTTATCTATGTCAATGTTTATATGTTGTTATGCATACATTGGTTGGATGATGGTCATTGTGTATGAAGTCATGGTATGTGGTTAACATAGTCAGGCATTAATAACTGCGTAATGGCTGAACAAATGCTAATATGTTGATTTGATTATTTTTATATATGTATTGTGTTGATTTAGTTGGTCTTACAGACGAGACATCCTCCCAAAACTATACTAAGGTATGTTGGTTTGTTTATGATTTGGTTTATTTGACATGATATAGCTTGCAGGAAGAAGAGATCAAAGATAACTAGCAAGATGGTGGACTACATAAATTCTCCTTACAAATCAGATGAGCAAAATGATGTTGGGAACTCTTATTACTTAGTAGACACACTAAAGAGTTTGAAGGAAAAAATAAGGAGTTTCAAAGTAGACAATGATAGAATGATGTAGGCATGGGAGAAGAAAGTAGAAGTCAATGCAATAATTCTTTAGAGTTCGCTAGAATCACAGAGATAGGGAACTTTGGATCATCTATGGATAGGAGGATATGAATAATGGGGCCTATGGAAGTAGACCCCATAGTTGGAATAGGTCAGATAGAAATAACACGATCAAGGATGGTAGGTTCTTGGATACTCTGGATAGGAGGGGTGATAGACACAAGTACTATTCTAGTTATGGTTTTGACAAGTATCATGGTCATCATCATTATCATCATTATAGGAGAAGTGATAGGGGATATTTTTTGGATGAGTTCAAGAAATAAAATCCACCTACATTTGATGGGGACATGAAGAAAACACAAGATATAGAGGCATGGCTACTTCGAGTGAATAAGTGCGTCAAATTGCACGATTACTTAGAGAACATGAAGGCCATAATAACTACATTCAATCTTAAAGGTAAAGCATATATATGGTGGTAAGATGTAAAGAACATTAGAGATATTTATGAGGAGGAGTTGACTTGGAGTGAATTTAAGAGACTATTCAAGAAGTATCTTTTTCTTTCCAGGTGAAGACAATAGGGAAAAAGAGTTTTATGAGACAATAGGGGAAAAAAGTTCTTCGAAATCATGTTTCAGGCAAACAAAAGGGAAACATCTGTTGAATAAGGTTATTTAATATCCTCAATATTCTTTGATGGAATATTCACTAGAATACTCACTGATCCACGGATGAAGCAAGTGTTTCAATAGAAACTCACAGACAAGTCATATATTCTTGTTCCCTTCAATGATAACTAGAAAACTAAAAGATTCCGTCTTAAATCCCTCTTAAAACTAATTACTTGCACAACTCCAAAGTAAAAAAATTCTACAAGAAATGCACACAAGTTGCTTAAGGGAAACCTAAGATTTAGCATTAGGGGTGAAACTGCTTTAAACTCAATTTCGAAGAACTCTTTTTCCCTATTATCTCATCAAGGATATTTAAGATCCTCAAGATTCTCTGATGGAATATTCACTAGAAGATTCATTGATCTAGGGATGAAGCAAGTGTTTCAATAGAAACTACAACCTATGGAGGTCACGGATAATGATGTGATGATGTAAGATAAGTTCAAGGGTTTGAAGATATTTCAATCAACGAAGCTGCTAAAAGAATCCTGGACAACCTAAAGGTGAAAATGAGGTATGTATACTTGTAATTAAGTTTTATAATTTCATGTCACATGGTTGCAGATCAATACTTCTATCTTGAAAAGCAAGATCAAAATAAAAAGGATCTCCTCCTCTAAAACGATGTGGAAAGACATAAGTTACACTAGTTGAAATCAACATAATATGTACTCATATGAACTATGAGGTGGTTGACTACAATTACATAACTCTGATTAGAAAACTCTAAAAGTCACCTAGGAATATGTAAGGAAGGAATAGATTGTGAGAAATGAAACCCTAATGAAGGTAATCAATATCCAAAAATATTAAGAAGACTTGACTAAAAAATCTCCCGGAAATATATGAAGACTCTGATGGAAAATATGTAGATCCTTGACTATGGATATCTTTGGGAGATGTGTCAACATGAATGAAGGATGTTGATACCTAAATAAAGATTTCATGATGAAGAGCCACCTAGTAAGCTATAATTTGATTTAATGATATGTTTTATTTCTTGAATAACATCTAGATAATTTCATGCAATGCTAATTACAAGTACAACTAGCATTGATGTGATGAATGGAAAAAGCATGATGAGAAAGAAATTGTCAAATGATGAAGGTTCCATATATGAAGAATGCCACTTTCCATAAATAAAGGAATGACATGATGAACTAAGGAGGAAAGTGATTGATGATTGTTTCCGTACAAGAAATAATCTCAACTAAATCTCATGACATCAAGGAAAGTAGTTGATCAAGCAACTGAAGGACCCACGAAGAAGAAGTTTTTGATGTATAGAAGTGTCCCTGGCTAATAGGGTGCTCTTACAGGTCCCTTATCAAGAGGGAGCTTGAATTAGATGTTGGAAATAATATGGAGATGAGGATGAATTAGTATTATCTGATCAATAATTTAATTTTCAAAAACTGATTTGTATACGCTACTTCAGCTTAGTGAACTAGCGTGTATACGCAACTGTACTTAATGCAACCAGCGTATATGCAGAGATATTTTGATTTACCCAAATTATCATGCATTGAACTTTAACCAGTATATTAGGAATTCATTAGATGGCGCAGTAAAAATAGAATAAATCATCACACATAAGTAACACACATGAACACCAAGATATAAGGTGGAAACGCAATGTGGGTGAAAACCGTCTACTGCAATTGTCTCTGTCTTCTTTTAATAATAAGATATTTCTATTTAAAATTTTTGTACTGGTGCAGTCTTATACCAGTATGCAAGCTTCTACCTGCAGAAGGCTACAACCTTCTCTCGTTCTCTAGCTTCTAGTCGAAGGGAGCTGCAACACCCTAGCTCTTGTACTAGCTGATATGTTTACTAGTACGTAGGTGCTAGCCTATAGAAGGCTGCAACCTTCTCTTTTCTTCTAGGGACCACATTTCATAAATTTTCAGACTGGATCCATCAACAACATCAATCTTCAACCAAACTCCTTTTGAGCCAACCACAACCAAATCAATCAATCACTCCATTAATCTGATCATTCAAAATGCTGTCACCAGAATACAGTAAGTAGAACCCAAGCCAGAACCCAGAACACTGCAACAGCAAACATAAGCAAATAAAACACATTTTTATAAGGTATACACTACTTGCATGTGTTGAACCTGTGTGCATATGCGCCTTCCCCAAGGTGAACCAACGTACAAATCTGCAAATCAAATTTATGATGTATACGCTGCTTTGATATGAAAAACCAACGTGTATACGCTATTTTTATAAATTGAACCTACATAGATATCTATAAATGATGATTTAAACATTACAATCATTCCAAACTTCAGTCATACCTAGATCATCATATTTACAGACTACAACATGTGTCATTTATTCAGATAAATGATCAAACCACATAAAGATAATTCACTTCAAGCATTGAGATCATGATACATCATTAGATCTTATCCTTCATCAAACGCTAAGGTTCATCCTTGGTTCAAATCAAGAACAACACCATAAGCCAATATCCTGCATATTAGATCTCACACTTCATCAAATATTTGATACTTGCACGGCTTGGCCTAATGATCCTCTCCTCCTTTTATAGTCTTAGGCCTTTCTCAATACCATGGACCAAAACCACTTAGGCCCAATACCTTAGACCAAATACCTAGGGTCAATACCTCGGACCTAATACCATGGAACAATATGTTGGATCAAAATACCATCGACCAAATAATTCAGACCAAACACTTAGTTTTCCAAGGTATACGCGCTTTTCCTTTTGTGAAAGTGCGTGTATATGTATATGCAACTTGTATATAGTGAACCCACTTGTATACGCAACTTGGTCAATGGTGAACCTGCGTATACCTCTCTTTCTTCATTCTATGTAGTCTTATCTGTACCTCTGTGCTATTGACCTGCAGTACTGTGATTTTCCATCTGAAATGATTCCTTGGAGCTGCCCTGCATTTCATCACATTTGTAAACACTACTGTCATGCATTCTGTCATATCGAGTAGCTCTTTTGTAGGTTCATCTAGTTACTATATGCAAGTGAGTTGTTCTGCTACGAGTGGGTTTCCATCAAGTACAACACATACATCATAATTCCAACAATCTTCCCCTTTGGATTTGATGGCAACGACCACACCAAGTGACTCTCCCCCTCTAACAGCAAGGGAAAAGGGTCATTCTCCCCCTGAGTGCATGCTGAATTCTGTGATATGCTAAAGTGTGCTAATAGAGCTCTTAGGACTGATTCCATGCTCCCACTAAGCATAAGCAAAGTCTACAAAAATATGTTCTAAAAGAAGAACATGAATATATACATCACAAATGACCTTCCTATCACCAATGACTCGTACATACATCCATCTCCCAATGAAGTGGGGATATACCAAATTTAACTCATCCACCCAACCAAGTGGGGATATACCAAAAGTTTATACATGACTGAAATAGAAATTATTACATCATCCCTCCCATGCATACTGGGGTACAAATTACATCATATGACTCATGGGTCTTTAAAAAATATACATGAAATTTAGACCAAAGATCTAAACAAGACCATGATAGTCACCAAGGATCATACACCATATATTATTTGCACCATAAGCATATGTCAGCAACATCAACAACCTGTATATTTCCATCATCAAAAGAGTCACCTGAATCAAGACAATTACGTGGATCTGTACCAAGATATTCTAAGATAATGCCAACAATGCATTATTAGAAGCATGTTCTCCTACTGAACCTATGCCATACCATCATCAAATAGAGCAGATAAGCGATTGAACCATAACAGATCCCTTTTTCTGATTCTAGCCTACTAGTTTTCTTTAAACCAACATATACATGATTGTTCCCATAGAAACTTGTGTATGTACGTGACTACGCTTCACGAAACTCACGTATAACCACCATTATTTGAAAAATAGGATTGAATAGCAGGATGATGCAGAAACTACTCCCAGCTTCTGTCTGAGATATTTAAATGTCTCTCTGGAGAGTGGTTTAGTGAATATACCAGCAACCTGTTCTTTGGAGGGAACACACTCCAATTTGACCTTTTGTTCAAGCACTTGTTCACGTAGGAAATGATATTTGATGGGTATGTGCTTGGTCCTGAAGTGCATGACTGGATTCTTTGAAATATTGATGGCACTTGTATTATCACATAGAATGGAGATGGGTGGAGTACATGTGATATGAATGTCTTGCAAGGTTTGCATCATCCAAAGTAGTTGTCTGCAACAAGATGCAACAGTCACGTACTCTGCCTCAGTTATAGATAATGCAATTGAGCTTTGTTTCTTATTGAACCAAGACACTAACCTAGAACCCATGTAGAATGCACCACCACTAGTGCTTTTTCTGTCATCAACATGTCTTGCCCAATCTGCATCTATATATGCATGAAGTGTAAGATCAATATCTCTAGGATACCATAAGCCAAAGTTCTGTGTTCCTTGAAGATATTTGAAAATTCTTTTGAGTGCTTGAAGGTGTGATTCCTTTGGATTTCCTTGGAATCTTCCAACTATTCCTACTGCATGCATGATGTCTGGTTGGGTACCTATTAGATAAAGTAGACTATCAATCATGGATCCATAAGTTGGTTGATGTATTGTGGTTATTTGAGCTAAGACTATATCATGTTACCATTGGAGTACATATTGGTTTAGAATCTTCCATGCCATACTTTTTAAGGATCTATTTGAGATATTTGGTTTGTGAGAGAAAAATAGCATCTTTATTTTGTTGAACTTGTAGACCAAGATAATTGGCAAGCTCACCAAGAAAGGACATTTCAAATTCATGCTGCATTACTGAAGCAAAGTTCTGACTCATGGATTCTTCGTTGCTACCAAAAATTTTATCATCAACATACACAACAATTATTAGCATTTTATAAGTGTCCATCTTTGTATATAGATTGCTATTTGCTGACCCCTTTGGAAAACCTCGTTGGTGCAGATATTTGTCAAGATGGTAATACCATGCCCTTGGATCTTGTTTTAGACCATAAAGAGCTTTTCCAAGTTTGCATACAAGTTTTGCATCATTTCCAAGAATGAATACTTTTGGTTGTTCAATATAGAATTCTTATTCTAAGTCTCCATTAAGAAAGGCAGATTTTACATCCTTTTGGTATACTTTGAATTTCTGAAAACTAGAAAGAGCAAGAAACATTGTTATGGCTTCAAGTCTAGCAATGAGTGCAAAAGTTTCTTTAAAATATATACCTTCTTATTGATCATATCCTTTACAAAAGGGTTTGGTGTTGTTTCTAATAACTTCTCCATTTTCATTCATCTTGTTTTTGAATATCCATTTAGCTCTTATGATATTCTTATCATGAGGTCTAGGAACTAATTCCCAAGTATTATTCTTTTCAATTTTCTCAAGTTCTTCATTCATGGGCTTGACCCAACATTCATCTCTTCATGCTTCATTTACATTTTGAGGTTCAATGGAAAATAGTAATGGTAGATAGCTTGAAGCTTTGGCAATGGTTCTTCTAGTCTGCACACCAACACCTTTTTCCCCTATAATTTGAGTTTCTGGATGTTTTTCTTGAACATATCTGGATGGAATCTTTTCTTCTATCCTTATATCTTCTGTGTTTCATTGGTTTCTTCTTCAGAATCAGTGTGATTTGATGTGGGAAAATGATGCTCATCTTCTTCATTGTCATAATTTTCAGTTTTTATCTGTTTTGGATTTTTGCATGCTTCATCAACCACAACATCAATACTTTCAATAATTTTCCCAAGTCTTTTATCATTTATATCCTTTACTTTAGGAAGAGTAGCCAAGAAGAATACCTTCATCTGCTCTGGGTTCAAACTTACCAAGTTTTTCATCAGTCCTTTTAACATTTGCTTCCAAAAACTTTGAAGTATTTTACAATAGGAGTCTTACCATACCAAAGTTCATGTGGAGTTTGAGCATTGTTTACCTGAACATTTGCTTGGTTGGGAGTAGTGATGGCAGTGAATGCAGCTTCACCCCAAAAGGTTGCAGGAGTTCTAGATTCATCTAGCATAGCACGAGCCATTTGTTGAATGATTCAGTTCATCCTTTCTACTACTCCATTTTGTTAAGGAGTCCTTGCGATGGAGAACTACCTTTTTATTCCATGTACTTCACAAAAGTCAAAGAATTCATCCGAGGTAAATTCCCCTCCTTGATCAGATCTGAGGCATTTGATTTTGCGATCTGATTCATTTTCAACCAAAGCTTTGAAGGCTTTGAACTTTTTAAATGCTTCATCTTTATGCTTTAGAAGACCTATCCAACACATTTTGGAAAAATCATCAATGAATAATATAAATTATTCTTCTCCATGAGGTGATTTTTTCCTTGATGGTCCACATAAATCAATATGAACAAGTTCAAGAGGCTTACTAGCTGACCCTTCCTTCTTGATGAAGTGAGATCAGGTTTGCTTGCTGAATTGACATGATTTGCATATATATTTTTAGAAATGCTGATATCTGGAACATCATGAACAACATGGAATCTGCATGCTCTTCTTATTCAAGAAAAGATTACATGTCCCAATCTTCTGTGCCATAGCCAGTTTTCAGCATTTTTGCTTAGATAACACTGTTGTTGTCCTGCCTTGAGTATGTATAGGTTGTTTGGAGTTCTTGTCCCTTTGATCATGATTTCTCCTGTATCAAGCTCATGAACAACACACCCATTTGATCAAAACACCACTTCATTTCCTTGATCAAACATTTGACTCACCCTCAACGGGTTATCCTTTAAGCCATCAACATACATAACATTCCCAACTTTAACTTTTTCTTTCAAGAAAAAAAGTCCTTTCCCTTTTATGACATCAGGAGTGTCACTTCCAAATGATACACTCTTTTCCTTTTCTAACGCATTATATGAGTGTAGTTTTTCTTTGTCACCTGTCATGTGTTTTGAGCATCCACTGTCGATGTACCACTGGTTTATTTTTTCCTTCTGCATATAAGGCCATACCATATCTTTTGGTTTTCGGTTCTTCCTTTCTCCATATTTTGGGATCTAATGGAGTTTGCTCCATTTCAGCGATTTTCCAAAATTTACTCCTGGATTTAGATTATTCATGGCCAAAGTTGTTACAGATTGAGCATTCTATTTCATTTTCAAGAAGAGAAAATTTATTATAGGAACTTTTCTTGATCCCTGTCACATTCCTTTGATTTCGCGCTTCTCTATTCATGACAGTTTTGTAAGCAAAACATTGGGCAACTTTGTGTCCAAAATTATGACATGAGAAACATTCACCATTGAAGAAGTTCCTGCAATTATCGAAACTACTAACCTGTTGATTGTAGTTTCCATTGATATTTATCTTTGAAGAAAATTGAGTACGATTTACCAGAGGTTGATTGTGGCTTCTGTATTCCTTGAAGTAAATTGAGCCTGATTCACGTGATGATCTTCTTTATGCCTTTGCTGATAGTTGTCAAATTGTTCACTGCTCTTTGTTGCATCAAGATAGCTTTTAGTGGACGTTGACGACTTCTGTGAATGAGATGTTTCTTCAGTATATCCAAGACCTATCTTTATCAGAGGAGAGCACTGCACTTTGATAATTTCATTTAAGGTTTCTGATCCTTTAGCAAATCTAAGATTGAGAGCTTTTGTTTTCTCAAGATCCTTTCTTAGACCCACAATTTCACATTCTAGCTTTTCATTGTGTTTTTCTCTTTCAACAACTTGGTATGTCAAGGTATCTATAATCATATTCTTTTCTTCTAAATAGATTTTGAGTTTAGAGATTTCTTCATAAAGATCATCTTCATCTAAAGCATCCAAAAAATCATCTTCATAAGCCATCAGAAGTCTATAGTCATTACTATTTTCATCTTCATCATTATTTGATAAACCAACGCTATCTTCATGAATATAGTAGCTCTTTTTAATTACACTTTGTTTTCTATCCCATTTTGCAGATTCCTTCCCTTTATCATATTTCTCTTTATGACGACGTTTGGCAGCATAATGACCGAATCTACCATAGGAAAAAAATTTGAAAGGTAGTTTACCTCTAAATATTCTGGAACCCCGTTAAAGCTTCTTGACAAAGTTTGCTTCCTCTTCATCTTCTGAGATATGTCCTGATCAATTGAGTTATTCTTTTCCTTTTGTTGAATCTTTAAATGTGACTTCTCTCATATCTGATGGACCTCCTTTTCTCATCTCAAAGGTAGTTAAGATTCCGTGAAGCTGTGTCATAGTAATAGTCTGTAGATCTTGATTTTCTTCTATTGAAGATACTTTTGATTTAAATTTAGCAGATAAGGATCTTAAAACCTTTTAAACTAAGGTAACTTCATTTATCTCTTCACCCAGATTCTTCATGCAATTAATAATCTCATCTATATGTAAGAAGTAACTAGCTATACTTTCATCATTGTGCATCTTGAGGGTTTCATATTGAATTCTGAGAGTTTGCAATTTAGCACGTTTTACCTGAGAGTCTCCTTCACAGCTTAGAATGATTTTGTCCCATATTCCTTTGGCTGATTTGAGCTACATAACTTTGATAAAAACTCTGATTGTGATAGACTTCCCAACAATGTATTAACAACCTTGGCATTGGTTTCATATTTCTTTTTACCTGTTGTATCGGTAGGAATTGCTGATGGAAATGTATATCCTCCTTCCACGATTTCCCAGACATCTGTTCCAAGAGATTGAAGATAGGTTGTGGTTCTTACCTTCAAATAAAGAAAGTTACTACCATCAAAGATTGGCGGTCTGATGGATCCCCCGCTTTCTTGATTACTCATGATGATGGATCTTCCTTCAAGCAATCAAGCTTCTTCTAAAGGACCTGCTCTTATACCAATTGTTGGAAATAATACTAAGATGGGGGTGAATCAGTATTATCTGATCAATAATTTAATTTTCAAAAGCTAATTTGTATATGCAAATTTAGCTTAGTGAACTAGTGTGTATATGCAACTATACTTAACGCAAACAGTGTATACGCATAAATTTTTTTATTTACCCAAATTATCATGCATTGAACTTTAACCGGTATATCAGGAATTCATTAGATAATGTAGTAAAAATAGAATAAAGTATCGCACATAAGTAACACACATGAACACCAAGATATAAGGTGGAAACCCAATGTGCATGAAAACCACCTATTGCAATTATCTTTGTCTTATTTTAATAATAAGATAATTATGTTTACAAGTTTTGTACTCGTGCAGGCTTATACCAATACGTAGGCTTCTACCTGCAGAAGGCTACAACCTTCTTTCATTCTCTAGCTTCTACTAGAAGGGAGCTACAACCCCCTAGCTCTTGTAGTCACTAATATGTTTACTAGTATGTAGGTGCCAGCCTACAGAAGGCTACAACCTTATCTTTTCTTCCAAGGACCGCATTTCATAAATTTTCAGACTGGATCCATTAACAACATCAATCTTCAAGCAATCTCCTTTTGAACCAACCGCAACCACATCAATCAATCACTCCATCAATCTGATCATTCAGATTGTTGTCACCAGAATACAATAACCAGAACCCAAGCCAGAACCCAAAACACTGCAACAACAAATAGAAGAAACTAAAACATATTTTATATGTTATGCGATACTTGCATGTGTCGAACCTGTGTGCGTACACGCCTTCCTCAAGGCAAACTAATGTACAGATCTGAAAATCAAATTTATGATGTATACGCTACTCTGACATGTAAAACTAGTGTGTATATGCTCTTTTTCTAAAGTGAGCCTCCGTATATATCTGTTAATGATGATTTAAACATTAGCTATTCCAGACTTCAGTCATACCTAGATCATCATATTTACAGACTACAACATGCGTCAGTTACTCAGATAAATGATCAAACCACATAAAGATAATTTACTTCAAGCCTTGAGATTATGATACATCATTAGATCTTATCCCTCATCAAACACTAAGGTTCATCCTTGGTTCAGATCAATCACAACACCATAAGCCAATATCATGCATATTAGATCTCACACTTCATCAGATATTTGATACTTGCACGACCTGGCCTAATGATCTTCTCCTCCTTTTATAGTCATAGGCCTTTCTCAATAGCATGGACCAAAACCATTTAGGCCCAATACCTTGGATCGAATACTTGGGGTCGATACGTCGGACCCAATACCTTGGACCAATACCATGGGTCAAAATACCATGGACCAAATACTTAAGACCAAACACTTAGTTTTCCAAGGTATATGCACTTTTCCTTTTGTGAAAGTGTGTGTGTACATATACGCAACTTGTATACAGTGAACCTGCGTGTATACGTGGCTTGGTCAATGGCGAACCTACATATACCTCTCTTTCTTCATTTTGTGTAGTTTGATCTATAACTCTGTGTTGTTGACTTGCAATACTATGATCTGTCATCTAAGTGAGTTGCTTTCTGAACTGATTCCTTGAGGCTGCTCTGCATTTCATCACATCTGTAAACACTACTGTCATGCATTCTATCACATCTGATATCTCTTCTGTAGATTCATCTAGTTACTATATACAAGTGAGTTGTTTGGCTACGAGTGGGTTGCCATCAAGTACAACACATACATCATAATGCCAACATTAGATCACTCCTGATTACAAAGGAGTGATAGTTGTGTTTTTCTATTTCATGTGTCATGCACTATACCAAGACTAACAGATGTAAGTCTAGGTGAAGGCCATGAATGGAAACGAAGAGACATGATAGAAACAACATTCTTGCCTTCACCCGGAAAGAAGAAGAGTTTTATGAGATAGAGGTGGGCTCTATGACCGATGAGGAGTACCCTAGCATATTTCCAGAGTTATTGAGATAAGTGCCTTACCTCAAGAAGGGTAAGGTCGAGATTCATAGATTCATCAATGGGTTGTCGATAACATTCAAAGGCAGGATTGAGTTTGATGAGACCAGATCATCGGAGGATACCATCTTGAAGATAGAGAATTGTTATGAGCAATCAAAGTGCAGATCTGAGAATAAACCAGATTGGGAAGGTAATGCAATGAATAAATGAAAATGGGATAAGAAGCGAGAAAGGCCTCAGGACACAGGTAACATAGAGAATGAAGCACCGCAAAAGAAGCTTAATGCATCTAACAAAGGGCAAGGATTTTAGTTTGAGGAGTAGAAAAAGGGTGCAGGTTGGAAGCCTATAGAATGATGAACTTGTGGCAAAGATCACCGCAGTACATATTTTCAACAACATCAGGGTGTTAGACCACAGATCTACAATGCTCAAGAAGCACAAATAGTGGGGGATTTTGGACAAATCGTTCCTCGTATCTATGCAACGTTGGATAACAAGTAGGCATAGCACCATGAAACTGTTATCGATATGGATAGTAAGTTGTGTGATCAAGTTGTTTCTATATTGATTGAACCTAGATCTAATTACAATTATGTTAATCCTAACTTGGTGGATAAATGTTGTTTTAATAAATAAGTGCATGCAAAATCTTGGCTGGTACAGTTGGCTATAGGTACCAAGAAGCAAGTTCATCATTGGGTAAGAGCCTATGCATTCGAGTTGAATGGTATATCTACATCAAAACATTTGAATGTATTTTTCGTTGGATTCATATATCATGATTTTGTGTATGGAATGGTTGTATCTCCATAGAACCAAGGTGGACCGTTATGATAAAGCTATTGAGTACTTGGATGACAATGGAGAATAGACAATCTTACATGGTAAGAAGAATGAAACATTAGTTAGAATGGTGACAACTATGTAGGTGAAGTGTAGTCATAGGAAAGGGTGTGTGTTATTTGTGGTACATGTTTCTAGTGAGAAAGGTAAGGAAGTTGAGGATGCATATTTTTTGAGCAGGTACCAAGTTTTATAGAAATTTCAGGATGCATTTCCCGCAGATATTTTAAAGTTTCCGCCTCATAGGGAAGTGAAATTTTTTAATGAGTTGGTACCAGGGGAAATACCAGAGTCGAAAGCACCATACTCGATGAGCACCTCGGAGTTCATAGAGATGGAGTTCCAGTTGAAGAAAATGATTGACAAGTGATACATTAGGCCAAGTGTGTAGCCATGGGGCACACCGGTATTTCCTGTGAAGAAGAAGGATGGTACTCCAAGGTTGTGAATTGATTACAAACATTTGGACATGGTTACCATTAAGAACATGTATCCATTGTTGAGGATTGATGATTCGTTCAATGAGTTGAAGGGAGCAGCAGTGTTATTGAAGACTGATATGAGATCAGTATATCATCACGGATGCCTTAAAGAAGATGACATTCACAAGAAAATTTTATGGAAGAGGTATAACCATTATGAGTTTGTTGTAGTTCCATTTGGTTTCACTAATGCTCCAGATACTTTTATGTGTTTGATGAATAGAGTGTTGCGTCCTTATGTAGACAAGTTTGTTATTGTATTCATTGGTGATATATTAGTATATTATAAGAATGAGGAAGAGCATGTCGAATGTTTAGCAACAATGTTGAGATTACTAAGAGAGCATAAGTTTTATTTTAAGCTTAACAAATGGAGTTTATTTTAGATAAGGGTACATTACCTGGGTATGTTGTTTCCAACGAAGGCATAACAGTAGATCTAGAGAAGAAAAGGGCTATCATGGAATGGGAAGCTCCTAGGAATGTGGATGAGCTAATATCATTTATGGTATTAGTTGGTTAATACAGGAGGTTCAACAAGAACTTCTCTCACATTGCACATCCTATCACGTCATTGCAACGAAAATGTAAGAAGTTTAAATGGGCAGAAGAATATGAAACAAGTTTTGGGCAGAAGAAATTGTTGTTTAAAAATGCTCCAATTGTAAAGATTGTAGATCTGGACAAAGAAATTTTTGTATGGATAGATGCTTGCAAGAGAGGACTAGGTATAGTTCTTATGCGGGAATGATAGGTAGTATGCTATGAATCATAGAAACTAAATGAGCACAAGAATAATTATCTGACAAATGATCTTGAGTTGTGAGTGATCATCCATGCATTGAAGATGTCGAGGCATTATATTCTTGGCATAATATTTGTATTGATGAGTGATCACAGTGGATTGAGGTATCTATTTGACCAACCAAATTTGAATGCCAAGAAAGCTAGATGGTTGGCCATGGTAAATGAGTTCCACTTTGAGATCACATACATTAAAGGTAAAGATAACAGTGTTGCAGATGCTCTTAGCATGCGGATACAGGTGAACCACATAGAAAATATGAGTTCTTATAAGATAGACTTATAGGCTCAGATCATATAGGCAGGTCACCAGGATGACATGTACAAGCATAGGTGCAGGGATAAATACATAGGATGTGGACTATCATCTCACAAAATATGGCTTGGTTAGATTTAGGGAGAAGATATATGTGCCAGATTATAACGAGCTCTCAAAGCTTATCTTGATAGAGTTTCATGCGAAACTGTATTTAAGTCACTTGGGATATTGAAAGACATTGGCAGTAGTGAAGAAGTTCTACTACAGGTCGAACTTGAAGAAAGAAGTGGCAAAGTTTGGGGTGAGACGTTTGGGTTGTCAATAGGTAAAGGCAAAGTTTAAGCATCTAGGTGGGTTACTAGAGCTGATCTCGATTCCATAGTGTAAATGGGAGGTCATTTCCATGAAATTCATCATAGGTTTTCCAAGGACATCAAGACATCATGAATAGATTATTTTTGTGGTTGACATGTTAACAAAGGTACCACACTTCATTCCAGTAAATTATAGTTATTCAACCAATGATGTAGCACAAGCTTTCATCAGAGATGTAGTGAGGCTGCATGGTGTCCTGAAGAAGATTGTGCCAGATAGGGATGCTAAGTTCACTTCTAGGTTTTGGAAAGAGTTATTTACGGGTTTGGGTACAAATTTTCCCTTCAACACAACTTATCACCCACATACATATAGACAGACAGGGAGGGTTAATAGGATATTGGAGGATATGTCGAGGATGTATGTGATGCATTAGAAATGAAAGTGGGAAGAGTATCTTCCACCGGTAGAGTCCTCTTACAATAATGGGTATCAAGAGTATTTAAGGATGAGTATGTTCAAGGCACTCTATGGTCAGAGTTGTAATAATCATGTTAGTTGGAATGATCCAGTTAACAAGGAATTGATAGGATTAGATATGTTGGAAGAAATGGAACACTAAATGTAGCTAATCAAGAAGAATCTAAAGGCAACATAGGATATAAAGAAAAGTTATGTAGATCAAAATAGGTTGTGTATGGAGTTTCAGGATGGGGAATATGTGTACTTGTGCTTCGAGCCCAAGAAGATCTCCTTGTAGATTGGATCATGTGCTAAGATTCTACCTCGGTTTTGTGGACCTTTGAAGATTCTTAAAAGGATTAGACTAGTATCCTATCAACTTGCACTCCCTCTAACAGTAAAATTCCATGATGTTTTCCATGTATCATTTCTTAAAAAGTATGTTAAAGATGTTGATCATGTGATTGACTGGTTTGTATGGCAAGTGGAGCCAGAAGGAGAATTCTACTTGAAACTTTAGTGTATATTGTAGAGAAAGATTCTCATGCTCTAGAACCGAGAAATCAAGAAAGTTAAAGTGTAGCAGAAGAACTTTGGGCCTGATGAAGCTACATGGGAGATGGAAGATTAGATGCGGGCTATGTATCCTTCTCTATTCATCCTTTGACATCTACCCACATTCATCGGCTTACCTGGGGTAAACATGAGATGAAGGGATACTATGATATGACTCAACCTCCTACATGATCATAAGGAAATGGAGTCAACAGAAATAGAGCTTACTGACTTCTCTCAGGTGCTACAGGACCCCCAAGAGTAACCTAAACCATCCAAGTGTCCAATCCCTAAGAAAACTCACATTTTTCCTAACCTATAGCCCTAGTCCCTCCCTTGCCATGACATCCATATGACTATGGGTTCCCAAACACTCTCATAGGCCTACATCAGTGCAATTGTGGCCTTTTTCTGCTAGTATTGTGCTACTGATTATGAGAATTGAGGATATTTTCCAGGGCTACAACTTAGATGCTGCCTAGAAAACTATGAAACTTCGAGAACTCATAAAATACATGAAGACAATGCTTGTAAAACAAAAACTGGAACCAGGAATTGATCTGACCATCCCCAACCGAGACTAACTTTCTGCCAAACACTTGGTATATATGCAACCTACAGGTCATGAATGCAAGTCTAATCATGAAGGCTTAGGTTTAAAAAGAGTTTTATGGGAAAGAAAATTCTTTAAAAACATTTTAAATTTCTTTAAAAAAATAAAATGCTTTAAAAACAATTTATAATGATTTATAATGCTTTAAAATGATTTAAAAGCAATTTAAAATGCTTTTAAATCAATTTAAAATTCTTAAAAAAAAATAAAATACTTTAAAATGTTTTAAAAACAACTTAAAATGTTTTAAAAATATTTAAAAATATTTTTAAAAACAATTTAAAATTCTTTAAAAGCATTTTAAACTAATTTAAAAATAATTTAAGATGCTTTAAATTTCTTTAAGAACAATATAAAATGCTTTAAAAATAATTTAAAATTCTTTAAACAATTTAAAATGTTTTTAAAATGCTTTGGAAACATTTTAAAATGTTTAAAGAACTTTAAAATGCTTAATGAGATAATAGGGAGAAATAGTTTTATGAGATAAAGATGGGCTCTGTGACCGATGAGGAGTACACTAGCATATTTTTGTAGTTGTTGAGATATGTACCTTACCTCAATGAGGAGAAGGCCAAGTTTTATAGATTGATCAGTGGGTTTCTGGTCACATTCAAAGACGAGATTGAGTTTGATGAGCCTAGATCATTGGAGGAGATCATCCTGAAGATAAAACATTATTATGAGCAATCAAAGTGCAGATATGAGAATGAACCATATTGGAAAGGTAATGCAATGAATAATGGGAAATGGGATAAGAAACAAGCAAGGCCTTAGGACATAGGTAACAAAGAGAATGAAGCACCACACAAGAATTTTAATGCATCTAATAAAGGGAAAGGATTTTAGTTTGAGGAGCAGAAAAAGGGTAAAGGTTGGAAGCCTATACAGTGATGGACTTGTGGCAAAGATCATCATAGGAGAGATTGTCCACAACATCAGGGTGCTAGACCATAGATCTACAATGCTCAAGAAGCAAATATTGTGGGGGATTTTGGTCAAATCATTCCTCGTATCTAGGCAATGTTGTATAACAAGCAAGCATAGCACCATGAAACTGTTATCGATATCGATAGTAAGTTGTGTGATGAACTTGTTCCTATCTTGATTGAACCTAGATCTAATTATAGTTATGTTAATCCTAACATGGTGGATAAATGTGTTTTGAATAAAGAAGTGCATGTAAAATCTTGGTTGGTACAGTTGACTATAGGTACCAAGAGGCAAGTTCATCATTGGGTAAGAGCTTGTGCATTCGAGTTGAATGATATATCTACATCAACACATTTGAATGTATTCTCATTAGATTTGTATATCATGCTCTTGGGTATGGACTGGTTGTATCTGTTGGATACCTATACCAATAGGTTTCATATTTCATGATTGGCAAATATAAGTGCCAAATATGCTCCATTTTTGCTACCACAAAGGTTCCATATTTGCAAAAGAAAGAAAAGTTACACCTAGGCCTGCATGCTAACAAAAGTTTATGGATGATTCAACAGCCTAATCTGGATCATGCCATGTCTTAAATTTATGTTGTAGAATAGAGAATGAAATCTGTCCAAATTGTTTAATCTTGGCAGATCAGTAGCTAGGTAGAGAAACTAAGGTTCCCAACTGCTTAATCTGGGACCTTGGAAGGAATAAGGGTTGTATTAGATAGGAAATGAAAGTAAAAAGCCAATGAAAAGAAAAAGGCATTCAAAGGGTTTGCAAGTCCATGTGCACCCTCCAAGAAGGAACAAAAAATATTAGGAGAACTAGTTGGGTAGGTAGATGGGGTTGCAGAAGTGGTGTCTCTTCCAAAATCAAAGTTGCTGAAACATCTACAGGAAGAGCAACACACTGGAGCATGACTAACTCCCTTGTTTTCATCTGTATATCACTCATTACTAACACCCTTTCCCAAGCTGCACAGAGCACAGAAATTTATATCTTTGACATATTTTTATGGCTTTAAGAAGCCACATTTCTTGTGTAAAAATCTTTTCATTTTGATCTACTCTTGATTTCAACTTATTTTCAAAGAAAACTTGGTTGAACCAGGCCTCATCCATATGTTTCCTCCATATTAACAACTAACTCTATTACTTAGCTCCCTATACCCCATTATCCCTATTATTATAAACACCATGGTGTATAAATCCCACAATGCATAAATACCCCCTCCTTGGCACCATAGCCATAATGTTCGCTCCCTGGGAATTGAATTAGCCCCTGGCTAAGGTCAAGAACCCATGTTCCACCTTTTGCTCCATCTCAACCAGTTTCCCTACCCAAAAGTTCCATTTTGACCTTAAAAACCCTTGAAAAACCTTTTAAACCCATAAAAACACCCAAGGGAGGAAAAATATTTTGAAATCATCCTTCCCCCGCCTTATCCTAAGGTCGGGAGTTTATTTACCCTTCCATGTTGCATAAAAAAGCCGTTTTGACCCCTTTCCCTATAGTCTCGGCCTTCATAAAGATTTATGCCCGAACTTTATGTAAAACCCTCAAATTGCTTGTATTTCTAAGGTTGGCAGACCGAAATATTTTGGTAAGTGAAACCATTGAAAATTCTCCAAAGAGCAATTAGCGCATGGAGGGTCCCGCCGCCACGTTTGCAAAGAAATATTATTGTTTAAAGCCCGCCCACACACCATACAGCTCGTACAGGTTGCCCGTCCGACAGCCGTTGGATAGCACCTGTCCCAGATCTACGGTGGGCGTTGATTTCGGGAAATCCCGACGTCCGGAAGTTAATAAACGCAGCAGTTATAGATCGTGCAGGTTGAGCGTCCGTCAGCCGTTGGATCGCGCGTCTCCAGATCGACGGCCCACAGCAATATCGGAGGACCCTACGTGTCTGACAGATACCTTCCGATATCTGTCAGACGCTTGCGTCAGGCGAGTGTCACGCGAGGACACTTGTCACTCCCAAATCGCATCGGAGCAACGCCTGACAATTCTTTCACCGTACAGGGCCGGTTCCGATATTGCGACACCTGTCCCGCCCACGTCCTCGCTTTGCTGTCGCGCACGTCACCGCCACGTCTGCCCGCCTCGTCCGTCATTTGCCCACATGGTCGCCACTTCATCGCCCCCGTGGACCGGTCGTTGACCGCCATTTCACCGGATGACGTCCTGCTGACGTCATCCAACCCGGTCCCCCATGATGACGTTATGCTGACGTCATCCGAAAAGCGCGCCAATAAAACCAAAAAGCCATATTTTCGCCATTTTTCGCAATTTTGTCATATTTTTCGGAAAAATACTGTTAAGCTGTCTGCATGTAATTCACGAAGCCCGTTCAACCAGCCAGCCCGCGACCAATTTCAAAGAATCCAGCGTGCAAACCCAGCCATTTCTTCAAGTCCAGGCCATTGTTTGACAGGTATTTAAACCTTCGTCCCCCTGTGAACTGGTTTTTCTTAAATTTGTAAAAACCACCACAAAAGGCCCTTAAATTGAAATTTCACCGATAAACCAACTGCATCCTACCCTTATTCGACCATTTAGAGTTGAAACATCACGGTGGAGACCTCGGGTAGACTGCAATTTCTGTTAAAAACCTACCTTGTTCGCGCAACCGTGGACTCCTGCATAACTCCCAAACTGACAAGGGAGGTCTTCCTACTGTTGAAAACCCTTCCCAAAAGGCCCAGCATTGTTATCCTTGACTGTACACCAACCCATTCAAGCTTGCTCCCCCTCAATTTCACTGTTTCAAGCGGAATTTCAGAGATTACTTGTATAAAACATGGATACCCCTGAAGTCCTTAATGTCACTCCTCTAAATGCTCCTCAGAGAGAGCTAGATTGGCAGGATTTGGCAGACCTGGATTACCAGATCTCAGAAGACTCCAGACAAGGATGCACCTTTCATATTCACTTGCTAAATGAGTTCAGGGCTAGGCACAGAGATGGAACAGATATCCTAGGCATCTGGGAGTCTGCCCTGCCAACTTTTAAAATGCCTCAGGTCAGACAATTCCCTGACCTCATCTATCTATGTGCCAGTTATTATGGTCCATCACAGAGAGCTGTAATCAATCCCAAGGGTGAAGTTGTATTCTATACCACCCCTCAGGCCATCAGGGATATGGTTCAGTTCAAGACTCACAAGAAATTGGTCCCTTTATCCTTGCTGGACTTAATCAACCAAGGGACCAAAATACTTACAGAGGCAGAGATCCTGAAGTTAAATCAACTGTTTGTTAGCAAGTCAGACACAGTGCTGCATCCTCCCATCTTTGATGGATACCTAAATCAGCTTGGACTAGACTTGGCCCATATGGTGAGCTCAGTTCTGGGATATAAATCAATGGAGTATATAGAGGAAACTGTACTAGTCATGATGTCAATGTTTGCCCCTGGGAAGGCCCCTATCTGCTATAACTATGCCACATACATCTCTGACAAAATACATGAGTAGTTCCTGCACTTATCCAGAGAGAGGGTGTTCAGATACACCTCATATATTTATCATCTTATTCTGTATCACCAACATGAAAAATTCTCTTTTGAAATCAAGAGAACTGATGCAGCAGGAAACCTAAGATCGGTTGTATATTGGAGCTCAATCTTCCACAACCATTTTTACTCACCCTATACATATTGTGAGTTCATAGATCTGTTCATTCATCCGGCCCTATCTCTACTTATGACAGAACCTCCTCCAAGACTCTCTGATGAAATGCAGAGAAGTCTACAGTTGTCCACTGCCTACAGCATAGGGGACTGGTATTTTTACCAGCATCACACTGTGATTAGGATATATGGGTGTGAGCTACGCCCATTCAGGCTACCCAAGTTTGTGCCTATGAGGCTCTTTGCCCTGGAGTATTTCAGACAATTCGGCAATGCCGATCAGATTCATTTTGCAAGCAAGGGCAAGAAGGCACAACTCAAAGTTAAAAACCAGCTTGGTCATTTGATTTTAAACAAAAGAGAAGGATGGAAGCAGGCAGATAGGATGTTGGAAGGCCTTGGCCTAACACAAAGCTTCCTTTGGAAACCATATGACCCCAATGGCTTCATATCCAAGAGGAGACTAAAATGCAAACTCTCCAACTACAAGCATGATAGCATGCTCCTCATAACAAGACATGCAAACCAGCCAAAATGGAAGAAAAATACCTTGATAGAGCCTCTGTCCCAAGAAGAGCTAGTTGACAGGGCTAGGAGACATTTATTGAAAATGGCTGACTTGGAATGTCCTTCTCAGGTGCCTACCCTACCAAGTTCTCACGCAACAGCGCCAGCTTCCTCATCTGCAACATAAGAAGGGGCAGCACAAACTTCAAATCAGGGGCAGAACAAAGGTAAAGACAAGGTAATGGAAGAAGTAGAGGGCCAACAGGGCCAACAAAGCCAACAGGGCCAGCAGGAGCAACAGCAGCAAGACCAGCAAGAAACTGATTATCAGGATCAAGAAAAGCAAAGAGCAGAAAGCCAGGCAGCCACCCAAGAAAAGATAACCAGCATGGCGCCTCCTAAACAGGACTCTAGGATAGACCCCTCTATCCTCCCAACCCCTTAGAAGGAGGACATCAGCAGGAAAAGGGAGAGGGAGACCCCTCTCACAGAAGGTCCAGAGAAAAGGCAGAGGCTCAATCCATTCTCAGAAGAAGAAATGCAAAGCCTTGAGACCTCTGCCAGCTCAATGCATCAAGAGCAGGATAGGGCAGCACTTGGGGAGGTCAGCTCCTCAGGACAAGACAAAAACACAGCTGCAGGCATAAAGGAGCAGTTTAAGGATGCCAAAAGGAGGAGTGAGCCAATCAAAATTAAGCTCTACAATTATCTATTGAACATGGCTCCTCCAAACCAACAAAGACTAATGGCTGCCTTTGATGTGCAAGAAGGCAAAATGACTATGAGCCATTTTGCCCCTACAGTGCAGCGACCTCAATCAGCTGCAGATTATATAAGGACAAACTTAGAAGTCCTTGCAAAGGACATCCACCCCATGGACCAGATCGAGCTCCACAAGCAGACGTGTGAGATGGTCTATGCCACCCTCGCAGACAAGACCTTGATCAATTATAGGCTGCAAAACAGTTTGAATAACACTGCAGCTCAGCTTGAGTTGGAAAGGGCATCCTCTCAAGCCAAGGATAACAGAATCAAGGCACTAGAAGAGATCATCATAGAGTTTGGGCATGATCCCAATGATGTTAAGGCCATACAGGAGGTCCTTAAACTAAGGGATGCAGATGTAGCTGCAATTAAGAAGAAGATGAAGATCCCTCCAACTATACATCCGCAAACAGATGAAGTAGCCCAACAAAGAAGAGATAAGGATATCACTGCACTGCTTATGAACTTGTATAAGGAACTGGTGGACACCCAGCAAAAGCTGCAGGATACAGAAAATACCCTAGAAGCAGCTATACAGAGGGGAGAACAAGGGCAGTCTTCTAAACCGCCCACAGAGATGATAGATCTTGAGGAGACCCCTAAAGAGGACATCCCTCCAAAGCGAAAGGAATCAGAGATAGCTCCAGCCACAACAGAGCCAGCCACAACAGAATCAGCTACTACAGCACCACCAACAGAGCAGGCCGAGAGCCTGGATATGCAAAAATTGAGGCAAGAACTTCAGGTGCTAGAAGCTCAAATGACAGAGCTCAATAAGGCCAAGGAAAGCTTAGCAAAGATAGAAGAAAAATATGATAAATCTAAGCAAAACGTGGCTGAGAGAGAGAGGGAAGTAAAAGCCCTAAGAAAGAAAATTGCAGCGCTGGAAAAGCAGCTCAATTTTGAAAAAGTGACAGCAGAGATCAAGCAAGTGATTTGGACTGCCATTGGAGAATCAATTACTAACCAATGGGAGTACATTGATGCTATATATGAACAAATAGGACTCATTGGCAGGGCAAAGAAAGAACTGTACAGAGCAAGGGATGCTCTAGGAAACATGGCCGACCTTGCCCCTAAGATGATTGAAGTCCTTAACTATAGGAGTGGTTCTCAGCTGATAAAAATGGGAATTTCTAATAGGACTGAAACCATTTCCCTCATTAAAAGAACCACGACAATGAAGAACCTAATTTACACCCTGGACAGGAAGATCCATGATATACAGGCAGATATACATAAGTTCCAGAATAGGTTCACAGCCCTGCAAGACAGAGGGCTTCCCAGCTTGGAAGAATCAGGAAAGCTTCTCTCTTGTGAGAAGTACATCAAAAGAGTAAGCACTTTTTCAGCAATTCAGATTGCTGAGGCCCCTGGGTCATCTTCAGCAGGCCCATTAACAGGACAGGCTCTTTTTGAGAAATTAGATAATTTATTTTTTATTAAAAATGAAATAGCACATCTATTTGATGAACCCCCTCATTTCTATAAGTACACAGAAGCTGATGAGACCATAGGGTCAATTTTGAGGCACCAACTTCCTCCTCCAAATACTTGGCAGGACCTGATAAAGCTACTTCTGAACCAAGGCTGAGCAATCAAGACCTTTTTGCAGCAATACAGTCCATATTGCATCTACAGGTGGACAAAGCCATGACAGCAAGCATAAAGACGTTGAGCCAACTCAGCACAGGTACTCAGCATCAACGACAGCATCAGCATGCACAGGTGGCAGGGCCAAGAGTATACAAAATCAAAGTGACAGAGCAGATCAGTTCATATTTATGATAAAGCCACACAACCGACTGCGTAGTGCCCAAAGGTCAAAAATCCGTCCTGACAGCAGTTAAAGGCTTTAACTATCATTTATACTTGTAATAACTTCTCATCTACTCTCCCCTGTACGAGTGTAAGAGATATTTTCCTCTCAGATGACTCCATTCCTGAGATATTTTTGTATGCAAACTCTATATATTCCCCCTCGCGTTTGTTTAGAGGGGTTGGACTCCGGATGTAAGAAATCTTTTTCTTCTCTGTTATACTGATATTGTAAACTCTCAGATAGTTTAATACAAAAGGCAGTGGGATTTCTCCAGAGATGTTGTTTATTTCACCTGTGATCACTGTTATTTCATATGTTTACCATATCTTTCTGTATGTTTACCATATCTTTCTGTATGTTTGCAAATCTAGGTAGTAAAGAGAAAGAATAGTTTTAGGATTTAGTCAGTGGCTACCCTGAACTCAATCTAAACTATCTTGTATGTTTTCTTCTGATACGGTATTTAAAGAGTAATTCTTCGCTGCTACCTTTAATACTATGTCATCACAGTATGTTGTTGTTTAGGAATTCAAGCAATTTCTCCTAAATCACAAGCCTCTTTGTAATATTCAGCTGAAGCAAAGAATTCTTAACTGCTCTTTGCCGGTTGTCTTCACCTCATTCTACCTATTTACAGTTTGTTTTATAAAATGCACACAGGCCCTGTAGCTTTTCCCTTCACCAAACTCAAGATTCCAAGAGAAAACAGTCCTAGACCCCATTGCCCAATGGATTAATCTTACCTGTTGATATACTTTAAAGAAACCAGAAGTATCCTCCCAACCAAACATACAAAATAATCAAAATATTCACTCCACAACTAGCCTAAAACCTTCACTGAAAGCAGTGACAAAACCTATTAGAGAGAGCCCTCTCTGACTACAGCTGGGCTAGAAGCTGTAGCCCAAAGATTGGTTAGTAGTTACCCCGGCCGTATTCTCTTAGGAGTCAAAGAGAACAACCTGGGTGTTAACAGCTGTGATCTTTGAGAGCCGCCCCCTGCCAGGGGATCGGAGGCAGTGCCCTTGAAGCTAAAAATAGATGTAAAATTTTCTTATAAAATGTTGTAATTTTGTAGTCAATCTGGGTCATTCATTAGGAAGAGATCTGGTGGTAGAAGTTATGTTTAATTTAAGGTTTTTAACCCTAGAAGGCAAACCCTTACTATATATGAGGGAATTGTATTGCGTCTATGTCATTTGTATTCTGAGTGAGAAAGAGAGAAGAGATTGTGTGAGAGAAAAGAGGGAATTATAGCAGATCTGATATAGGTTGTATCTCTTTAGTTTGCTGGATAATATAAAACGAAGGACTCACTGTTTCCCATGGACGTAGCCCAAATTGGGTGAGCCATGTATATCTGTGTCTCTCTTGTTTTATGTGTTTTCTGTGTTTATATTTCTGTAATATATTTTATGTGTTCCATTTCTTTATAATATATAATTTTCTAACAAATAAATCATCAATCCTCAACAATGGATACATGTTCTTGATGGTTACCTTGTTAAGATGCTTGTAGTCAATTCACAAACTGAGAGTACCATCCTTATTCTTTACGAACAACACTGGGGCAACCCAAGGTGATACACTTTATAACAAACCCTAGTTAAAAGTTCATGTAACAAAAGTTAATAAAGGCAAAAAAGAACACAGTTAAGGGAAACGTATTCTAAGTTGAATGTTGGGAAAAGGTATCCTAGTGGGCATCACTGGATGTGTTTCTGGCTAAGGGAAATTGGCAAAGGTAATGGCTAAGGCATTAAAAAAAGATAGAAAGGTATTTTTGGCACATTTATTTATGAAAATAATTGAAAATAGGAGAAAATTAAGGTGAAATCTCACAAGTTGCATGTGACAAGGAAATTGAAGGAAAAAATGCAAAATGAAGGAAATAGAGGCTAGATTGATAAAAAGGCTTATGAGGATCAATTTGTAACCTTTTATCAATTCAATTTTCGATATCTCTCAATATTCTCTCTCACGCACTCTTGGAAACTTAGAGATTTCTTGGAGCATTCTAGCTACAAAGAAAGGAAGGGAAAAACAAGCAAAGGAAGGACAAGAAAAGAAAAAACAAGAAGATATCAAGCAAGGAGGAGCAGGATCAAGCAACTTCAACAGGAATACTTGTAGGTAACATATTGCATGTGTGGTTTCCTATTTGGTTTTAACATGCATGACTTTGCTTGTTGGTATATGGTTCTCTTGCTAACGATGGAATGCTTTTTCAAGTTATGTCAATGGTTTTCATCCTTGTCGTGCCTTTTTCTAGATAAATATGGTGTGATGGGATTTTTTTCTCATTTTTGAGCTTTGAAATTTCCAGATGGTTTCAGAATCTAGGGAAAAGGTGGTCTCATGGAAATTCCCAAAGGGCTAGGAATCCCTTGATCAGTTTTGGCAGGATACATGGTAAAGCCTGAGGGTGGAGTCTCGGTTTAGGGCCTTGTGATCTGGTGTGGATTGCGGTAACTCCTGAGATAAATTTCTCTCGGTTTAGGTCCTAGTGATCCAGTGTGGATTGTGGTATATCCTGGGAGACAAGAAAATGAAAAATTCCTCAAGGATAGTGGTGGATACTAGACGAATTCCTAGCTCGGTTTGGTTATGTGATCTCGGTGCCAGTTTTGGTGAGATCATGGTTTGGTGAAGGTGGAGGTGGTTTATCCTTTGGATTCCCTTGTTTTTTTTGGATTGTCTTATTCATGATATCCCACATTCATGCTTGGAATATTGCATGAGGATGATTGGCTGAAAGAAATATTTGGTTCAACCATGTCTATGGTTTGGTGGTACGTGAAAGTCTCAAACCTAGTTGAATTTTCATATGTTTAACAAAAATATAACTTGTCTTGCTTTTGTACTTGTTAATATGTGGCGTCAAAGGTTGTTATCTCATTTTTATTTACATGGTTCAATGTCGGTTATAAGCATGATTATATGACTAGTTATTTTGATGGTTATTTCATGTATTTAATTGTAACTGAAAGGAGAATGGATGCAAGACCTAATTGATGTCAAAATAGTTAAGGGAAGAGGCTGGTGATCCTTCTTGTCAAGTCTCATATGATTTATCATTCATTTATTTTTTGTCTTGTATTCATGTCATGTATATTGCAATGATTCCAAGTGTTTAACAGAATGTCAATCCCGTCTCGAGACAATTTTTGTTTTTTAATTATTGTGGTCATGTAATTCATGGATTCTGAAAGCTACAAGGGTTTCTGGGAAGTGACATGGATTGTGGGATTGAAAAGTTCTGCAAATCCCGGAGTCGCAGGCATAAGTCTGAGTAGAAAATTCCCCTTGTGCACACATACCCATGCTATGCATGCATATGGATGTTTTCAAATGCACCCTTGTCCATATCAAGGGAGAGTCTGGGTGTTTAGTGATCTAAAAGCTCAATGGGACCCATGGGCTGCTGAGGGAAATGACTAGGATGCATTTTGGGAGTCCTATAGCACATGTAGAAGGTATGGTAGGCTGTGTTTTCATCGGTTCCAATTCTGTAAGGTCACTTAGGAGGTCGAATCACATCATAGTAGCTTCTCATCACATGTTTACCCCGGTTGGTCGGTTAATAGGGTAGATGTGGGAGGAGGGCATTACAGAGTGGTATTATATCATGGTTCACCCCTTGGACTAGATAGGTTGTGTGTTGGTAATGCATTCATGTTAGTTTCATATGTGTTTCTTGTGTTGTAAGACTATGTGCTTGTTTCATTTGTGTGGTGTTGATCATGGTTGTAATGAGGTTGCCATGGGAAGTTGATGGTGTCATTGTGGAGTGTGTCATCATCAGTGTATGGTTGATTATACATTGTTATGTATGTTAGTATTCACATGTGATCAAGTGTATAGTGATGTGGTGGATGTTTTCATGCATGAGGTCATGGTATGTGTAGTTAATATGGTCATGCATTAATGAATGGACTCTAGCTAGAATGATGGTTATATTATTATATGATTATGTGTTATATTTCTATATGTTTTCATGATTATGTTGATTTTTTGACCTTGCAGATGAGGTATCCTACCTGAATTATGCTAAGGTATGTTGGTTTGCTATGGTTTGGTTTAGCTAACATGATATACCTTGTAGGAATAATATCAAACATGACTAACAAGATGGTAGAATTTAGTTCATGATATTCTTTGTATGGATTATATGAGAAACATGGTATTGGGAATTATTCTGACTTGGAAGACACATTGAGAAGCTTAAAGGCAGGAATAAGGAGTTGTAAGGCAAACAATGATAGAATCATACAAGAACATGACAACCAAGTTGAGGTAAATGTAGTGATACTTCAGAGTTTATCGAAATTGCAACGACAGGGACCACTTCAGATCAACCATGAGAAGGAGGACATAACTAATGGGGAATATGGAAATATTTCTCTTAGTGGGTACATGTTAGATAGAGATGACAAGATCAGAGATGGAAGGCCCTTGGAAACTCCGGGTAGGAGAGTTGATCGATGTGGGCACTATTTTAATTGTAGTTCTGACAGGCATTATGATCATCATCATTATCATCCTTACAGGAGGAGTGACAAGGGATATTTGTTGGATGAGTTTTGAGAAAGCAAAGCCACCTACATTTGATGGAGAGATGAAGAAATCACAAGATGTAGAGGCATGGTTGCTTGGTATGAGGAATTTCTTCAAGTTGCATGACTATTCAGAGAACATGAAAGCTAGAATAACTACATTAAGTATCAAAGGTAAAGAAGATATTTGGTGGGAAGATGTGAAGAATGTCAGAAGTATTCATGAGGAGGACTTGACTTGGTGTGAGTTTGAGAGACTATTATGAAATAAGTATCTATCAGAGAGATACTTTGATGACAAGGAAAAATAGTTCTATGAGCTAAAGATGGGATTGATGATAGATGAGGAGTACACTAGAAGGTTTTTGGATTTGCGAAGGTATGTGACTTACCTCAAGGAGGAGAAGGCCAATATTCAAATATTCATTAGTGGATTACCGATTACATTCAAAGGCATGATTGATTTCGATCAGCCTAGATCATCACAGGAGGTCATCCGAAAGCTAAAGAATTGTTATGAGCAATCGAAGTGCATATATGAGAGTAAGCTGGACCAGAAAGGTAATGTAAAGAACAAAGGAAAATGGGACAATAAGTGAGAAAGACCTCAAGGTATAGGTAATAAAGAGAATGCAAATACATTTAAGAATTTCAATACATCTGACAAAGGATATGGACATCAATTTGAGGAACAAAATAAGGATGAAGGTTGGAAGCCTTTGTAGTGTTGGACTTGTGGAGGAAAGCATCGTAGGAGAGATTATCCACAACACTAGGGTGGTAGACCACAGATCTATAGTGCCTAAGAGGGCATAGATAGTGGGAGAGGTTGGATAGAATATTCGTAGGATCCATGCAGTGCTAGATAACAGGAAAGCATATCACCAGGCATCTATTACAGAGATGGATGGTAAGCATTGTGATCAAGTTGTTTATATTTTTATTGAACCTAGATCTAATTATAGTTATGTTATTCCTGACTTGGTGGATAAGTGTGGCTTGAATAAAGAAGTGCATGCAGAATATTGGCTGTTACAGTTGGCTACAGATACAAAGAAGAGAGTTCACCATTGGGTAAGAGCTTGTGCATTTGAATTAAATGATATGCCTATAACAACACATTTGAATGTACTGCCATTGGGATTGTATAGCACAATTTTGGCTATGGAATGGATGCACCTTTAGAAGACCAAATTCGATCGCTTTGACAAGGCCATTGAGTGCTTGAAGGATAATGGGGAAAAGGGAATCTTGCAGGGAAAGAAGACACCTACATCAATGAGGATGGTTACTGCTATGCACGATAAGCATAGTTGAATAAAAATTTGTGTGATGTTTTCAGTACATATATCTAGTGACAAGGGTAAAGATGTTGAGGATGCATAAATATTCAAGAGGTACCCTGTATTTTAGTAGTATCAGGCTGTGTTTCCAACATATATTCTAGAGTTAACTTTGCTTAGGGAAGTAGATTTCCCTATTGAGTTGGTGATAGGGGAAACACTAATGTTGAAGCCACCTTACAGGATGAGTACCCCAGAGCTAGTAGAGTTGGAATTTCACTTAAGGGAGATGCTTGAAAAGGGGTACATTAGGCCAATTGTATCACCTTGGGGTGCACCAGTGTTGTTTGTAAAGAAGAAAGATGGTACTCTCAGATTGTGAATTGATTACAAATAGCTAAACAAGGCAACAATCAATAACAGTTACCCATTGCCGAGGATTAATGATTTGTTTGATAAGTTGAAGGGAGCATTGGTGTTCTCTAAGATCAACTTAATATCAAGATACCATCAGGTATGCATCAAGGAAGAGGATATCTACAAGACTGTCTTCAAGACTAGGTATCAAAATTATGAGTTTGTTGTAATTCCATTTGATTTGACTAATTCCGCAGCTACATTTATGTGTTTTATGAATAGTGTGTTGCATCCTTATTTGGACAATTTTTTTATCATATTCATTGATGACATATTGATATTATCCAAGAATGCAGAAGAGCATGACGAGCATTTAGCAACAATGTTGAGGTTGCTAAGGGAGCATCAATTGTATGCCAATATAAGCAAGTGAAACTTCTTTGACACAGAGGTGGATTACTTGGGACAAGTTGTTTCCAAGTAAGGCATAGAAGTAGATCCAGAAAATATAAGGGTCATCATGGAGTGGGAAACTCCTAAGGATGTGGATGAGGTTAGATCATTCATACGATTGGCAGGTTACTACAGGAGGCTCATCTAGAACTACTCACACATTTCATATCCTATGACATCCTTGCAAAAGAAAGGTAAGAAGTTTAAATGGATAGAAGAATGTGTAGCTAGTTTTGAGCAGCTGAAGCAGTTGTTGACCAATGCTCTAGTCTTTAAGATTGTAGATCTAGATAAAGAGTTTGTAGTGTGTAAATATGCATGTAAAAGAGGAGTTGGTGGAGTCCTTATGCAGGAGGGACATGTGGTGTGCTACAAGTCTAGGAATTTGAATGAGCATGAGTAAAACTACATGACTCATGATATTGAGTTCGTAGTTATTATTCACACATTGAAGATGTGGAGGCATTAGCTTCTTAGCAAGCGATTTTTAATAATGAGCAATCATAGTGGGTTGAGATACTTATTTGACCAGTCGAATCTAAATGCCAAGCTAGCTAGATGGTTAGCCACCTTTAGTGAATTTTATTTCCAAATCAGATACATTATGGGAAAGAAGAACCAGATTGCAGATGCTCTTAGTAGGAAGTTACAGGTGAATCATATAGAAGTTATAAAATCTTATGGGACAAAGTTACATGATAGGATCTTGCATGTAGGACAATAAGATGACAGGTACATGGATATTATGCACAAGTTACAACAAAGTATAGGTACAAGTACATGTATAGGTATAGGTGATCAATATGTAGACTATTACCTTACGACAAATGGTTTGGGGAGATTCGGGGACACGATCTATGTTCCAGATTGTAGTGAGCTCATGAATCTTATATTGAGTGAGTTTCATGTCAAGACATACTCAGGTCACCCAGGATATCAAAAGACATTGACGACAATGAAGAAGTTCTACTATTGGCCAAATCTGAAGAAGGAAGTGGCAGAGTTCGTGGCTAGATATTTAGATTATTAGTAGGTAAAGCCATAATGTAAGCATCCATATGTTTCAATAGAACCTACTTTGATCCTAGAATGGAAATAGGAGGTCATTTCCATGGATTTCATTATAGGTCTTCGAAGGAAAATGAGACATCATGATTCTATTATGGCCATGGTCGACAGGATGAATAAGGCAGCTCACTTCATTCGAGTGAAGACTACATATTCGTCTGGTGAGGTGGTACAATTTTTCATCAAGGATATCATGAGATTACATGGCGTTTCGAAGAATATCATGGTAGACATGGATGAGAATTTCATTTCCAAGTTTTGGAAGGAGTTATTTCCAGATTTGGGTACAGAGTTAGCCTTCCGTGCAAACTATCATCCTTAGACACATGGAAAAACAAAGAGGGTTAATGTGATCTTGGAGAATATGCTGAGTATGTATGTGATTCACCAACATTGAAGATGGAAGGAGTATCTTCCATTGGTTGAGTTAGCATACAACAACAATTCTTAGGAGTCATTGAGGATGATTCCTTTTGAGGCACTATATTGGCGGAGTTGTAATACTCTCATCAGCTAGACTGATCTTGTGAACATGATACTTATTGGACAGATATGTTGATAGACATGGAACAATAAATGCAAGTTATAAAGAAGAATTTAAAGGCAAGACAATATATATAGAAAAATTATGCGAACCAACACAGGGCATTCAAGGCGTTTCAGTGTGGGGAGCATGTATATTTGTGCATAAAGCCCAAGAAGAGATCTTTAAGGATTGGTTCATGTGCCAAGTTGGCACCATGGTGTTGCGGGCCTTTTGAGATCATTGAGAGGATTGAACCAGTGGCCTATCGACTTGAACTGCCTCCAACAATGAAATTCCATGATGTTTTCCATGTTTCATTGGTTAAAAGGTATATAAAGAATGTTGATCATGTTATTGATTAGTCTATATTGCAGATGGAGAAAGAAGGAGAATTCCAGCTAGAGCCTCAATGCATAATGCATCAGATGAATCTCATGCTCAGGAACAAAGCCATAGAGAAAGCTAAAGTGCAGTGGAAGCACTTTTGGCTTCAAGAAGCTACATGAGAGATGGTGGACCAGATATGTATCCTTATTTGTTTGTCGGTGGGGGAAAATAAGTTTTGGTATGATGTTTTGTATATGTTTGGTATACCTTTTGTTGATGTTTTAGTATATATACATATGTGTATGGATGTAAATACCACCATGAGTTGTGTTATAAATATCCAGTAACTAGTATGGTTGTTATCTTAACATCTTTTCATGATGTTTTGGTTTTGAGCAGGTATTTCATTGTAAATACTGCAACGAGCTATGTTATAAAGCTCCTTAGGAAGTATTTTTTCTTCTCATTAGTTTTACTAAGGTATTGGTGTAGTTTAACATCTAGGACATTTTTCCCCAAGGGGGAGGGGTCTATAACAACCCTTGGTTAAAACTTCATGTAATAAAAATTAATAAAGAAAAAATAAGACCATGATTAAGGGACACGTATTCCAAGAGAAATGTTGGGAAATATATCGTAGTGGGCATTACTGGATGTGTTTATGGCTAAGGGAAATTGGAAAAGGCAATGGCTAGGGAAATAAAAAAAGGCATAAATGTATTTTTGACACATTTATTTATGAAAATAAGGGGAAATAGGAGAAAAGGAAGTTGAAAGGTCACAAGTTGCATTTGAGGAGGAAATTGTAGGAAAAAATGGAAAATGAAGAAAATAGAGGCCACATTGATAACAAGGATTCCAAGGATTAGTTTGTAACCTTTTGTCAGTCTAGTTTTGAAGATCTCTCATTATTCTCTCTCTCACACACTCTCAAACACATAGAGTTTTCTTATAACATTCTAGATTTTGAGAAAGGAAGGGAAAAACAAGAAAAGGAAGGATAAGGAAAGGAAAGGAAAGAAAATATCAAGCAAGGAGGAGCAGAATCAAGAAACTTCAATGGTATTACTTGTAGGTAACATATTACATGTGTGATTTTCTAGTTGGTTTGGACATGTAAGACTCTGCATGTTGGTATATGGTTCTCTTGCTGTCGGTGGCATGCTTTTGTCAGGCTATGATAGTGGGTTTTTAACCTTGCCATGCCTTTTTCGGGATAGCCATAGAGGGATGGGATTTTTTTCTTGGTTTTGGGATTTGGAATTGTCAAATGGTTTTAGAATCCTTGGCGGAGGTGGTCTTAGGAAAATTTCCCAAAGGCTTAGGAAACCCTTGAATGGTTTCAACGGTATACATGGTAAAGCCTGAGAGTGGAATCTTGGTTTAGGGCCTTGTGATTCGATGTGGATTATAGTAAAGCCTGAGAGAATAATGTCTCATTTTAGGGCCTATTGATCTGGTGTGGATTGTGGTAAAGCTTGAGAGATAAGGAGATGGAAAACTCCTTAAGTATAGTGATGGAGTCCAAAGGCACTCCTAGCTTGATTTGGTTTTTTGATCTTGGTGCCAATTTTGGTGAGATCATAGTTTGGTGAGGGTGGAGTTTGTTTAAATTATAGATTCCCTTGGTTTTTTTTGGATTGTTTTATCCATAATATCCTACATTCCTGCTTTGAATATGGCACGGGGGTGATTGACTGCAATAAATATTTGGTTCAACAATGTCTACGGTCGGGTGGTATGTGGATGTCCTGAACCTAGTCAGCTTTTCTTGTGTTTAGAAAAAAGTTAAGTTCTCTTTCTTTTGTGCTTGTTAATATGTGGATTTAATGTTTGTTATCTCATTATTATTTACATGGTTTAATGGTGGTTATAACCATGGTAATATGACTGGTTATTGTCATGGTTATTTCATGTATTTACTTGTAATTGAAAGGATAATGGATGAAATACCTAATTGATGTCAAAACAGTTAAGGGAAGAGGGTGGTGATCCTTCTTGTCAAGTCTCATATGAGTTATCAATCATTTATGTTGTGTCTTATATTCATGTCTTGTAGATTGCATTGATGCCAAGTGTTTGACAGAATGTCTATCCTGATTGAGGGATGGTCAGGCCTAGTCTTGGAGTCAGTTTTTGATTTGTAATCCTTTTGGCCATGTAATTCATGCATTCTGAAAGCTATAGGATTTTCTAGGCAGTGGCCTAGATTATGGGCTTGAAAAGTGGCACCAATCCCAGAGTCATAGGCATAGGCCTTGGGAGAAAATTCCCCAGATGCATGCATACCCATGTTGTGCATGCGTCGAGAGGTTTCTAGATGCACCCTTATCCATATTAAGGGAGTGTCTAGGTATTTAGTTATCTGAAATATTAGTGGGACTGAGGTGTTGGTTAGGGGAATGAATGGGATGTATTTTGGGAGTCCTATAGCCTGTGCATAAGGTATGGTATGGTGTGTTTCCTTTGCTTCCATTTCCTTAAGATCACTTAGGATGTAAAATCATATCATAGTAACTTCTTGTGACATGTTTATCCTAGTTGGATGGTTACTTAGGTAGATGTGGGAGGAGGGTGTTACACACTTGGCCTGATGTATCCCTTGTCAAGCATTTCCTTCAACTGAAACTTCAACTATACTAATGGTTGTGTGTGCATCCTATATGGCACCTTTGGTGTTGGTGTTGCCCCTAGTACCAACTCAATGGAAAATTCAACCTTCGTATGAAGCAACAACTCTGAATTCTCTGTGGGAAATACATCTTGAAATTTTTGTAAATCTTGGTATTTTCTCAATACCTTTGCATCCTCAACATCCTTACCCTTATCACTAGAAATATTTAATGAAAATAACACACACTCTTTCCTCTTACTGTGATTTTCCTGCATAATTGTAACAATTCTAACTGATGTTGGATTTTTCTTACCCTACAAGATCCTTTGTTCTCTATTATCATCCAAGCACTCAATGGCCTTGTCATAGCAATCCACCTTGGTCATCGAAGATACAACCAGTCATATCCAAAAAAATATTGTATGATCCCAATAGAAGCCCATTCAAATGCTCTAATGTAGGCATACCATTCAACTCAAATTCACAAGCTCTTACCTAATGATGAAATTTTTTCATTATACTTGTAGCCAATTGCACTAACTAATATTTTGCATGCACTTATTTATTCAAACCACACTTATCCACCAAGTCAGGATTAACATAACTATAATTATATCTAGAGACAATCAAAATAGAAACAAATTGATCACAAAGTTTACCATCCATCTCAATAATAGATGCGTAGTGATCTGCCTACCTATTATCCAATACTGCATAGATCCCTAGAATGTTTTGCCCAACATCCAGATTGTCTATGCTTCCAGTGCACTATAGATCTAATTACTACCACCCTGATCACGTAGGAAATACTTCTTGACATGCTCCTTACCAATGTCCAACACTACAACTGTCTCCTACCATCACCTTTGCCTTACTGTACTCTAGGTGGAGTCCATTAAACTTCTTGTAAGGTGCAACATTTTCTTTCTCACTTGCATCCTAAGGTCTTTTTCTTGTCAGCTGTCATTTACCTTTAGTCTTGTCTTTCCCTTTCCAACCTTGCTAAGATTCTCTCTTATGCTTTGATTGCTCATAACATTGCTTCAACTTACCAATGACTTCTTCAAGTGACTTAGGCTCATCATACTCAAACTGATCTTTAAATTCTAATGGTAATCTACTGATACATATTTGAACTTTAACTTTGTCATACTTAAGATACTGTACATACCTAAAAAACTCAGGGAACTTGGTCATATACTCCTCATTTATCATTGATCCCATCTTTAGCTCATAGAATTCCTTGGATTTACTGTCATAGTACCTCTCTGACAAATATTTCTTCTTGAAAGCCTCTTGAATTCATGCCAACTCAAATATTTTTTCCTAATGTCACTAATCCACTTCACATCTTCCCATTAGATGACTTCTTTCCTTTTGAGGATAAAGGTAGCTATTTTTTCCTTCATATTCCTTGTCTAATCATGCAACTCAAAAAATTTATTCATCCCAAGTAACCATGCCTCTACATATTCCTATTTCTTCCAATCTCCCTCAAAGGTAAGTGGCTTGGCTTTCTTGAGCTCATATGGAGAATATCCCCTGTCATTCCTCTTGTAAGGATGATGATAATGATGACCATGGTACCTAGCAGAATGAGAACTATATTATAACATATGTCCATCACCTCTCCTATCAGGTATGTCCAAGAACCTGACAACTTTGTTCATGTCATACCTATCCAACATGTTCCCACCATGACACCTAGAGTCATATGCCCCATTAGTCCTGTCCTTCTTTCTATGACTGATCCTAAGTGATCCTCATCTCTGCAGGTCTGGAAAACTCTGAAGGATAACTGCATTAATATCTACTTGTTCCTCCTGTGCCTGGATGATTATGCCATTATATGCTTTGTAATTTCTTATTCATTCCTTCAAAATTCTCAATGTGTCTGTTATGTCAAGAGAGTTCCCATCACCATGTTGCACATGTGATCTATAGGGAGAATATCTTGAATTATAGTCTACCATCCTACTAGTCATCTTTGATCTTCTTCTTGTCAGTATACCATGTTAGATAAACCAAAATATAAACATAATCAACATACCTCAGTATCGTTCAGGGGTGGATGTCATGTCTGCAAGATCAACCAGATTAACATAATATATGTATAAACATAATCATAGTAGTATATAAATATCATCTCAATCATCATCCATTTACCATGCATGACCATACCAACCTCATGCCATGCCCTTATGGACAACAACTATAATCATGACAATGCATGCATAAATCCACATAGATATTATTCATACCCAACAAATACATATTCAATTGACACACATTTAAGAAAAACACATCCCAACAACAACACCTTAAACTTCTACATGAAAACGCAACTGCAACAATGACCATCATCATGCATACACATCAAGTACATATAAAACCTACATCCATGCATGAAAGCCATATTCCACCCATCTAGTCCAAGGGGTGAACCATGCTCTGATAACACTCTGTAACACCCTCCACCCACACTTACCCAAGTTTTTCAGTCCACCCATGCAAATATGTGATGAAGAATTACTATGATAGGATTCAACTCCCCATGTATAGTTAATGAAGTGGAATCAACACACCAAAAACCAAGGTGACATTTCTTGAGAGCTACAAGACCCTCAAGGACTAACCAACCCCTCCAGCTGCACAATCCCTAATTTATCTTGCTTTTTGTTGGGCTAGACCCCCAATTTCTCCCATGACAAGCCCTATAAGAAATTGAAATGCTCTATTCACTCCCACAACAATGCATCCATGCGACTACAACCTTTTCTAGGTAGTTCTATGCTAGCGACCTCGAATTCAGAGCCACTTTTTTAGGGCAAGGACTCAGGCCTCTTCCGAAAACTTGATGAAATTATCAAAAGTGATAACTAAAAAGAAGATAAGGCCTATAATGTGAAACTTAAATAAGGACCTAACCATGGAAAATTTTAGGGGCTAATATTTTCCCAGTGGGCTAATTTTCCATAATTTTTCCACAAAAAAAATTCACCAATTTCCAATTTTTATAAAAGATGATTCACCCAAATTTTAGAATATAAAATTATTTTACCTTCAAAATCGCCAACTTTATATAGATACTGTTATCACCCCAAGAAAATCTCCTAGGTTGTATCTCGGACATGGTCGGGAATATTACAAACTCAACAAAATGTTGGAAATGGATAAATGGAAGGAATGATGCTTGTCCAAGCCAAATAAACACTTCTACTATGCTTAACTCCAAACATGGGTGAACAGCCCCAGACTACAAGGCTTTAGACAACCAATCACTCACAGTTTAAGGAATAGGTGAAGATGGAGAATACTGACCACACCAGCAGATGGATAAGACCATGTGATGGCCGGCTGCAACCAGTAAAGAGGTCTACAAATCTATTTCTTAATACACAGATAGGATGACAACTCTCTAGCATTAAGATAACAGAAACCTGCATAACATATTAAATGATACATACTAGATTCTAACACAGAGGTGGGATGATAGCCCCTCAAATACTAAATATCAAGAGCCCATGAAAAATGCATAGCAGGCACAACCTAGAATAGAGAAGAAGTGGAAAGTGAGCAATTAACAGTAAAAGAAGCTTGTATTAGTTGAAAATGAAGACCAAACGTTGCAAGGATCAAAGTAGTTACAGTCTCTAGAAGTTGAACCTTACATCAAAACAACAACCATCAACCCTAATTACATTTGTTTTCTGGGTATATATAGAGTTTGATTACAAAGATATTATGTTGTTCTAAGTGGGGAGGGGTCGTAATGGACCACCAACCGCTTTAACTCTCTGATGGAGTCTCTACTACAATATGCTTGCTTTAATGAATGAATTTGATCTTCTTGGATGCTCTGTTGTACTTCTTCAATAGGTGGAGTGTAATATGGATGAAGCTCCATGACTGATAAATGCATTTAACTACTCGTGGCTGGTCCTTTTCTCTTCTCGGCCATTCTATTTCTTGAATGTGGTTGTTGGAGATAAAATGCGTTGGGCACTTGGTAACTGATTGCTCCATCCTTCGGGTGTATGATACAGGTCAAACGCATAAGGACTGCATGGCGGATGCATAAGCAGGCCAAGGATTAGACATCAGTTGTTGGTTCAAGTGAACGGACGGCAGAGATCACTTGGCGGGAGAAGTGGTAAGCGGAATTGATCACACCGCTTTTGGGAGGAGAGCGGTAAACGTACAAAAACCAACGATCCCATTCAGGTGATGATGTGTGGCAGATGCAATAGGAGGAAACCCGCTTTCCCCGTGAGTTAACGCGTGGGTGGTCGCAGGATCGGGATGAGTGAATGCTATTGGATTAAATGAATGGATGGTGCGGATCGTTTTGCAGAAGATATCAGGAGATATGAGATCAGGATGGACAAGGGCCATTTGATCATGTTGGGATTGATCAAATGGTGGAGGAGCGATCAAAATATCGTATCAGTGGAAGTCAGGGGCATGGCCTTTAAACATGGATGTGATTTGCCGATAGCGACTAGAGCCCGGAATCGATAAAGGAGTTAACAACAGTTTATAATCATATCGTGTCCAATAGGGCCAATCAGATTTCGGAGGGTTTATGAAGCCGTGCAAGTATATGAGCGCAGGTTATACGTGGTTTTAGATTTAGCACTTGGCACTTAAGGATGAAGGTCTTCATCTGGTTTCCAATAGCAAACCCTAGAAAATGGAGGTGGAAGGAGGATGGCAGAGGTGGAGGAGAAGGTGAAAGTGATCGACATGAGCTTCTTTTGAGAAAAACCAAGAACCAAGACAACTTTTGTCCTTTGAACATCAGCAACATGTAGCAGAGCTAACACTGGCTCCTTCTAGGGATGAGATCCTCCCTGTGAGGTCACAAGAACTGCAGACCAGTGCCTTCATACAAAACAAGCTTAAAAAAAATTACCTAGTATTCCATTGGGCATGGAGTCTAATTAAGTGTATGCTAAAACTTGTAAAAGAACATGCTTACAATCATAAATATTCACAAGCTGGCCATCTACTGGACCATCAAAACTGTTTCTCCTCCTCTCAACCGGTCTCTCAGTCGGTTCATCAAAGAGTTGTAGAATTGGACTTATTTGATCATCTACCTCGATCAGTTTGTGGCATTTGAGCTTATTGGTTAGAGATGGCCTATATTTCACCCCTTATTTGTATGCTCTCATCCTTGGATGTTCTTCATAGGAGCCTTTGTATAGTTACTGAATAACAACGGTTGTTGTGTACTTGTCTATGTCATCTATGGCCTACATGATTAATATAAATGGTGAACCAATGCATTCTTGTGCAGGGTACACAAAGACTTCATCTACTCCTGCATCTTTCTTTGAACAGTCCTCATCCAAGGAAGTGTCCAAAAACTGTGCACCCTCTTCCTCTGTGATCTGGAAAACTGCCTTTTCAAACTGTGTGGAAGCCATCTAAGCAGGCATCAGAATATCAAGACTGAGATTATCAGTATCAGCCTTGGGCATCGAGCTATGGCCTACCTCAGTGCCTGATGGGCAATTATGAGGGCTTGTCTTTTGAATAGACGAAGAAGCATGAGATGATGGGGAGCTTTATTCTCCCTTTTTGATCATTGGGTTGGGAATAGTAGGCTGGTCAATTTGCAAATTTGCATAGCTGAGCTGGATTCGAGCTCAAACTCTTCAAGGATGGTGGGACCTGCTGCTGACCGCTTATGCTGATAAGCTTGTTGCTCTGCAGGTACAACAAACTCATGAGTAGTGCCTCTCGATAATGCCTCTTCATAGGCAGCTCTGGTTAATAAAGGGGCACCACCCTTGTCTTCCAAACCATGGACATCATCCTCTTCTTCAAAATGCTCTTGCTCCATGACTATACTCTGAAAAAGGGTTTTCACCCTTTTGTCTTCACTTGCATCCTTGTTCCTTTGCAAAATATGCAACTGCTCATTTTCTCCTCTATATAGATTTGGCTTCGGAAGAGTGAAGGTACTAGGAGCTCCTACTTCCTCAGAATGTTGCTCAATCGTTAATTTGGAAACTTTAGAGGCCAATAACTCTATCATCGTGGACATTTGATCAATCTTAAGATCTGAGGATGATGAGGACTCACCCCCTTGTCTTCTCCTTTCAACATCACCTTCAAGTCTTTCTGCAGCCATGATGTTTGATTCTAATTCAAAGGTTGCATCTTGTATGTCAGCCAAAGAAGCGCATCTTCTTTCTCTTAACTGTAGGCAAAAATGAGAATCGAAGGCATTGGCATAAGTGAGCATAGTAGGAGTAAGGGTGGGTTTCACTTCATATGGCATTCTGTTGTACAAATGGTTGAATCTCTTATTGAAATCAGACAACAGCTCACCATTCTCCCTCTGCAAGTTCCCAAATTCAGTATAATAAAAGAGCATATATTTTCTATCCCCCCAATGCTTTAAAAACACATCATCTAAGGCCTCAATGTCTGCTATAGACCTACAAGTTAATTATCTGAACCATTTCCTAGCTTCTCCATCTAGGCTTTGGACAAAAACCCTCATCCACACATTATTTTCACTTATATCTAGATTATTAGCATAGCTATAAAAGGACTCTAGATGTTCTTCAACTGATATTCCCTCTGCACCAGTAAACTTAGGCATATTTTTCTGATAATCTCCTACAAGCATGGCATTTAAAGGAACAGGCAAGACCAAAGGTCCATATCTAGCAGCAACAATTCTTTCCATCTTCGTGGTTGCTTGCTGGCCTGCCATGACTGGGGTAGGTGAAAGGATACTGGTGGGTTGAATGATAGAAGGCTGAGAAATGAAAAACAGAGCAAGAGGGCACAGATGGACTATATGGGGGACTTATTGAACAAGGAGCTGCATGAATCTCTAAAGGTATCCCTTCATTAGCAGAGATACATGGGATTTTTTAGGCTTACCTAATCATGACACTCCTTTCTGCAAATTTTTCTTCTGCTTAACGATCTTCTCAGGATCAGGCACTGGAACAGCTGGTGATTTCTAAGGATTTCTTCGAGTGTGTCTCACAATCTGAGCCGGGAATATAATGTGGAGTCGCCAAAGGTTGGTCTTCCTCCACTAGAGTCGCTAGATAGATGATTACAACCAGAAATGTGCCCAGACTTTGTCAATCATCAAAATCTGGAACTGTGACGTCTCCCAGGGAAGCTGAGCTTCAATCTCCTCTCCCTGGCAACAGCACCAATTAATGTTATCACCCCAAGAAACTCTCCTAGGTTGTATCTCAGAGATGCTCGGGAACATTAAAAACTCAGCAAAATGTTGGAAATGGATGAATGGAAGGAATGATGCTTTTCCAAGCCAGATAACCACTTCTACTATGCTTAACTCTAGACATGGGTGAACACCCCAAAACTACTAGGCTTTAGACCACCAATCACTCACAGTTTAAGGAATAGGTGAAGATGGAGAATACTGAACACACTAGAAGATGCACAAGAGCATGTGATGGCTAGCTGCAATTGGTAAAGAGGTCTGCAAATCTATTTCTTAATACACAGATAGGATGACAACCCTCTAGCATTAAGATAACATAAACCTGCATAGCATATTCAATGATACATACTAGATTCTAACACAGAGGTGGGATGACAGCCCCTCAAATGCTAAATATCAAGAGGACATGAAAAATGCATAACAGGCACAACCTAGAACAGAGAAGAAGTAGAAAGTGAGAAATTAACAACAAAAGAAGCTTGTATTAGCTGAAAATGAAGACCAGATGCTACAATTATCAAAGTAGTTACAGTCTCTAGAAGTTGAACATTACATCAAAACAACAACCATCAACCCTGATTACATCTATTTTCTAGGTACATATAGAGTTTGATTACAAAGATATTCTACTGTTCTAAGCGGGGAGGGGTCGTAATGGACCACCAACCGCTTTAACTCTCTAATGGAGTCTCTGCTACAATCTGCTTGCTTTAATGAATGAATTTGATCTTCTTAGATGCTCTGTTGTACTTCTCGAACAGGTGGAGTGTAATATGGATGAAGCTCCATGACTGATAAATGCATTTAACTGCTCAAGGTTGGTCCTTTTCTCTTCTCAGCCATTTTGTTTCTTGAATGTGGTTGTTGGAGATAAAATGCGTCGGGCACTTGGTAATTGATTGCTCCATCCTTCAAGTGTATGATACAGGTCAAAGGCATAAGGACTGCATGGCAGACGCATGAGCAGGCCGAGGATTAGACATCAACCATTGGATCAATTGAACAGAGGGCAGAGATATCTTGGCGGGAGAAATCGGGTGGAAGTGGTAAGCAAAATTGATTGCACCGCTTTTGGGAGCAGAGTAGTAAACGTACAATGGCCAGTAATCCCATTTAGGTGATGACACGTGGCAGATGCAACAGGAGGAAAACCTATTTCCCCTCGACTTAATGCATGGGTGGTTCACAGGATCGATAGGAGCGAATTTCGTTGGATTGAATGAATGGACAACGGGGATCGTTTTGCGGAAGATATCAGGAGATATGAGATCAAGATGGATGAGGGCCGTTGGATCTTGTCGGGATTGATCGGATGGCAGAGGAGAGATCACAATATTGCATCGGCAGAAGTCAGGGGTGTGGCTTTTATACATGGATGCAATTTTCCGATAGTGACTAGAGCCCTGACCTGATAAAAGAGTTAACAACAATTTATAATCATATCATGTCCAATAGGGGCAATCGGATTTCGGAGGGTTTATGAAGGCATGCGAGTATATGAGCGTAGGTTATATGTGGTTTTAGCGTTAGCGTTTGGAGCTTAAGGATGAAGGTTTTCATATGATTTCCGATAGCATGGCCCGGGAAATGGAGGTGGAAGGGAATGGAAGAGGTGGAGGGGAAGGTGAAAGTGATCAGCATGAGCTTATTTTGAGAAAAACCAAGAACCAAGCCCACTTTTGTTCTTTGAACATCAGCAACATGTAGCAGAGCTAACAGAGAATATATATAAAATCATTATTGTTGGAAATAATACTAAGAGGGGGGGGTGAATTAGTATTAGGAAGCCAATAATATTTCATTTCACAATCAGATTTGTATATGCTACTTTAGTTAATGAAACTTGCATATATACACAACTGTAGTTAAGGAAACTAGCGTATACCTTGTAGACTTATAATTTGGTTAATCCATCAGATGTTGATCTTTAATATGTTCATCAAAACCATATAAATAGTAACTAGTTATAGTAAAAATAGTGTAGAAAATCACACACAAGAACACAAGATATAAGGTGGAAACCCAATGTGGGTGAAAACCACCTGCTACAATTCGTCTTTATCTTCTTTTAATAAGAAACTTCTTTTTACAATATTTCTATTCTGGTACCTCCAGAAGGCTACATCCTTCTCTCATTCTCCAGCTTCTCCTGGAAGGGAGCTACAACCCCCTAGCTCTTGTACTAGCTGATGTACTAGTATGTAGGTGCTGACCTACAGAAGGCTACAACCTTCTCTTTTCTTCCAGGGGCCACATTTCATAAATTTTTAAACTGGATCCATCAATAACATCAATCCAACATCAAAATATATCTACATCAATCAATCTCCTTTGCACCAACCAAAATTGAATCAAACAATCACTTCTCTGAATGCTATAACTAGAATACAGTAACAGTAACGAAAACCCAAAATACTGCAACAGTAATCAGAAGTAGCTAAAACATATTTTATGAGTTGTATGCTACTTCAATGTGACAAACCTTTATTCATACGCACTTGTATCGAGGCAAACATATGTACACGCACTTTTGGAATGTCGAACCAACGTGTATACGTGCCTTTGCTACAATGAACCTGCGTATAGATTTGTAAAAGATGATTTAACCTTTAAAACTATTTAGACATTAGTTATACTGATATCATCATATTTACAGATTACGACATGTGCCATTTATAAAATATGAAAACCACACAAAGATACTTCTCTTCGAGCCTTAAGATCTTGACCCATCAAAAGAACTTATCCTTCATCAAGCACTCAGGTCCATCCTTGATTTAGATCTACCTATGCACCATAACCCAAAGACCTGTATTCTAGATATTATTCTTCATTAGATATTCAATTGCTTGAGTGTCCTTGCCTAATGATCTTCTCCTCCTTTTATAGTCTTAGGCATTACTCAATACCATGGTCGAAAACCTCTTAGAATCAATACCTTAGACCAAATACCTGGGGTCAACACTTCGGACAAAATACCTTGGACCAATACCATGGATCAAAATACCATGGACCAAATACCACGGACCAAAACTATGTTTTCCAACATGTACGTGACTTTCCTTGCATGAAAGTGTGTGTATACGCATATGCATCTTTTGGTATGTGAACTCGCGTGTATAAGCGGCTTGATCAATGGGGAACTTTCATATACCTCTTTTTCTTCATTTTGAGAGCTTGAACTGTGATCTGTCATTTGTGTGAGTTGCCATCAAGGACAACACCTATGTCATAGTGCCAAATCTGTGTCATAATGCCAACAATTATAAATTTCAATAATTTTACAAATATATCAATAAACATTTTATAGTTTGCATATTAGGGATTAGTGAGATTTGCCAATGATTTTAAACTTCAAGAAAAATTTCCATCCTTCAAATTTTCCTTGGACCTAACCATGACATGCCTTTCGTCAAACACGTCATAAATATGTAATGTATTGGCCGTATAAACACATCTGAACATAAGGCCCTCATGTTTATCTGAGATTCCTCAAGAAGGTCTGATGCCCTCTCACAATAGCTACATTATCATCTATTAGGTTATGAATTCATTAAAATTTTATTTAATACTAAAAAAAGATGAGATCCATAACCAAAGTTTGTCATAAACCATGCTTATAACCATCATAAAACAAATAGACTAACAATGATAGTACAACCATTAAAACCACATAATAATATATACATTTAGACATGGAACACAAGAGGAAAAGTTCTCTTATTAAAATATGAAAAGGACAACCAAGTCAGGGACTTCCACGTACTACCCGATCATAGATTGGGCTGAACCAAATCTTTATTTTAGCCAATTACCCCCGTGCCATATTCCAAGCATGAATTTGGGAGTCACAAAAAAACCGACTAGGGCTTCCTCAGGCTTTACCGTATAGTCCACCAATACCGGTTAAGTATTCCTAGGTCTGAAACCCTCATAGATACCACTAGGATTTACCACAATCTATGCAAGGGATTCCTATGCCTAAACAGGAAACATACACTACCAGGTTTTACCACAATCCCACCATATACCAGTCCAGGGATCACTACGCATATGCAAGCATGGATGCCTCAAGATCTCTCCACATAAATCATGAGGAATTTATCCATCTCCACCCTTTAGGATTTACCATATATCCCGCCATTTATGGTCAAGGATTCTTAGGCCCAACGAGGGCACACACAACCAATATTTACTGCAATCCCACCTTTACTTGTCTATGGATTCCTAGGCCTTGTGATTTTTCCTAAGACCACCCCACTCAGTTTTGAAACCAACTGGAAATCCATCTCAACCAAGTAAGAGAAACCCCATGACACCATGACTATCTAGAAATGGCAAGGTGAGTCTGAGAACGACTATCATACCCGAAAAAACCCTTTCCAATGACAACACGAGAACTAAGAACACACATGCATATACCATGCATACCAAAACTAGCAAGGAAAGCATACATGCAACTTGACTTTAGTAAGTAATCATGTTGTAGCCACTTGATCCAACTCCTCCTTGCTTGATCTTTTCTCTCCTTTGCTTTATTTTCCTTCCTTTCCCTTCCTTCCTCTAGTGCTAGAGTGCTCCAAGAATTCTCTAAGTGTCTAAGAGTATGAGAAAGCAGAAAGAATATAGAGAGAGCTCCAAAAATGAACTAACAATAGGTTGGGAATTGATCCCTAGAAGTGTTTTTATTAATGAGGCCCCTATTTTCTTTAATTTCCATTACTTTTCCTTCATTTTCCTTCGCACATGTAACCTGTGACCTTTGACCTTCCTTTTCCCCTAATTTTCTTTATTTTCATAAATAAGATTCCGATTAATGCCTCTTTTCCTTTTCAATGCCTTTTCAATTGCCTTCATCAATTTCCCCTTAGCCATATTAAACCAAATGAACACCCACTAGGATGTTTTTCCAAACATTCAGCTTGGAATAGGTGTCCCATAACCTTGGTTATTATTTTTTCTTTATGAACTTTATTACATTAATTTTTAACCAGAGGTTGTTACAACATGAGTAGAGTAATGTTGATGTTAGTGACCTATAAACCATTCTCTCTTAGTTATCAATGAAAGTGATATAATTGATTGTAAAGGGTCTTAATGGAAATACCAAGAAGAGATTCATAAAATAAAAAACACTCTAAGAAAATATCAATATTATGATGATACATGAAACAAAATGTTTAGTGGAATCATAGGGGATATTTTCCAAAGTAATTTGGAAAAGTAACAAATGCTATCCAATGATTCTCAAGGAGCTTTAGGGTGAATATCCATTCTTTGGAATTCTTCATCGATATCGTTATCGGATTCCTTTTCTTCCACTATAATTTTATCAACCAAATTTTAAGTCATAGGCTTTATGAGCTCATGTTTCATCACTAATGTATATGGGAAATTGTTTTACACTAACAAGAAACTACTTCCTTGAAGCCTTCAAAATACCTTTAATATCATTAGGGATAAGCCTTGGATTTTTGGAGGAGTTTTCAACATGATAAAATACCTTTAAGAGAAAATAGGGGGTATAAGAATTATAAATGAAAATGTCACTATCTTCAAAGAATTATTATGCCAGTTGAATATAATATACATGGAAGCTAATAATGGTATATTTGTTTGGAACAATAATAGGAATTTCCCTTCACAAGTATCTTGTCATTTGGATATATTACTCCTTTCATAATCTCTTCTCTTATTGTATATTAATTTTGAATCCTCTATTCTGCGAAGTCATGGGTTGGACTAGTGGGCAATCAAAATTCTTTGGGGCTGGAAATAAAGTAAAATAAATAGATTATTCATATTTGAATCCCTCTAGTTAAAACACCCTTGTTTCCCAAGTAACATTCAATCCTAGTGGAAAAAATTAGAATGTTTTTAAGGGAACCATTATGTATCATTCCAATGTAGACTAAAATATCTTAAAATGAAAACTAAATATTGGAATATTATGGAATTCAACAACATTCATGAGGATTAAAAAAGGATGGAAAAATAAATGGAAATTATATAGAAAGAATATTATAGATCAAATAAGGTCAAAAAAATTAAGCCACTTGGAAGCGATCACTTAACTTCAATTAGAATAATGTGTTAAACAAGAAGACATTCTATAGATATAATGGCATATAATCCAATGGATAAATCAAGGGATGAGAACACCAATTATTTCATAGTTCCATGATTCAACATTGGCAAAACAACATAATTGTGAATATAAAGAACTCTCAAAATTAGAAGCTTACAAAGCGCAAGGAAATTTCATACCAATTAATGCACCATTTCCATGGAATTTTAATGGAACTAATGTATATACTGATGTTAGTCACACTAGGGAAAAATGAAATGTTATTGAGGGAAATTACCATGACTAAGTAAGAATAAGTAATTATGGAAATGCCAAGGAGAAAATCTCTATGATCATATGGTTTTACCAATTTTTTTTTAATATTGTTGGAAAATAATAGGAAAATTCATTTTGAAGTTAGTAGAGGACTCAAGATCATCCTCTTTTATCCCTTTATCTCTATATGAAACTTTTATCTCTAAAATTTCTGATTCTAAATATCCATCATATTTTTTTCCCATAGCTCTTTATAATATTATTTCTAAAATTATTTCTAAAGTGATTGCAATCAGGATCAAATCTCTCTTTCCCATTATGATATCTCCCAAAAAGATTGATTTTGTCAAAGAAAAAAAAAATAGATAGCATTCTCTTAGCCCATGAACATATTTCCTCACTTAAATCTTCCAAATCCTATGGAATGTTCACTAAACTTGATATATCAAAATCCCTTGATTGGATTCAATATCAACTTATTTTTCACAGGATCAAGTATTTTGATTTTGTAGATACATGGATACAATGGGTTATGGATCTTGTCTGAAAATATTTCATTTCTACTATTGTTAATGGATTCACATCCCCTTATTTTATCTCCTCAAGAGGCATTACAAAAGGGGGTTCACTTTCTCCTTATTCTTTTTCTACTCGTGGTCAAAGCTCTAGGTAGATCCATAAAATATATTGTTCAGGAAGGAAAACTAAAAGAAATGCCTACAAGTATGTCTAATTACCCTTCCATCCATCAACATTTCATAGATGACACTCTTCTAATGGGGCATCATACTGTTCAAGAAACTATTTCTTTTAATATGTTTCTTAATAACCTCTTTGATGATTTTGGAAGCTCTATAAATTTTTACAAATAAAAAATTATCCTTTTCAATATACCTTCTCTCACATCTCTAGAATATTATGGGTTCAAATGGATTCCCTTCCATCTAAATATTTGGGACCCCTCTGATGGAAATCCCTCATAGTCACAACATATGGGAAGAATTTTTGCAAAAAATTGTCATTGGACTTTCATATCTTTTAACATTTCAAGAGAATTAAATCTAATTGAACATATCTTGCAAGATCTCCCTCCTTAAATTGTCTCAACACTGGCCAACTGCAAATTTATCCTTTAGAAAATCAATAATTTTCAAAGATCCTTTCTATGAGGAGGAGCCAAAATTGAAAGGAATTTGGCTTTATTTGCATGGTAAATTTTATGCAAGCCCAAATATTATGGTGGCTTGGGTTTGATGGACCCTAAAATTCTCAGTTAGGTTCTTGGAGACAAAAATTAGTGGATGTGGTTAAAGAATCCAAATATGCAATGAGCATTAAGGGAACTCAAATTATAAGAATTGAGGGAAAGATCAGAGGCTCACACCTATGGAATGTAACATGGATAAATAGACATGTCATTCAAAATTGTAGCTTATTATAATTAAGACAAATAAGTTTACCACATTTTTGGCAAGACAAATGGAAAAAAGGGCAAAAAATGCACATATAAGGGAAGAGGAGAAGAATAAAAGAGAAATTAATTTGACAAGGAAAATTGCAATGCCTCAATATTGGATTCACTCATAGGATCAGAGGCAATGGAAATAATGGGAAGCTCATATCAATGGTATATGAATATTAACCAAGATACATAGGATGCAATAACTAAGGAGCTAGAAAAATGAAAGATTAAGACCCAAATAGGCTTTGAAATTTTAAGATGGGATGGTAATCCTTCAGGGGCTTTCCATCCTAAGAAGACATACATCATGATTTCTAGAGCCATGGGACAAGACACCCAAGCAAGTGTATGAAGCCTTGGAAATTGAAAGTGTGGCTCAAAGTTACTCTTTTTTTATACTCATGTCAAACAAATGTTAACATGGGATAAACATCAAAAAAAGGATTTTGAGGGTCCTCCATATATAAACTATATTCAACCAACATATGAATTATTGAGAATATAATAAATACATGTGATTTTCCATCTCAATTAAGGGAGTAGATGGCTATCATGTTTTGATAATCAAATCAAAGTAAATTTAATCTGTTAACAACTATAAAGGAGTGGATATCCACCACGTATAATAACCCAATTGTAAATATAGTGTGGTAGTTATTTACTAGGTTTATAATGTGGGAAACTTGGAAGAAGAAACTTGATGAATAACTAAAAGTAAATATACTTTGCTACATTCCATGTGGTATTCTATCGTTAAGAAAAATAATGAAGTAGTTCTTATAATCCTCTGGACCAATTAGGACTAGGATTTTAATCAACATGGAAAGTGCATCCTTCACATTCTTTTCTTACAAAAAAATGATTTAGTGGCCAAAGTATCTATTTCCCATCGTAGTTCATCAACCCCTAGCCATTAGTATCCTCACCCTAATTGATGGGTTTTTAACAATTAAATTTTATGGTGCCTCAAAGGGAAACATAGGACTAGTTAGCTATAGAGGATTCCTTGACTAAATAATTCATATCTATGCTAGAGATCCAGGGGCTGAAAGTAACAATGCTACATAGTTATTTGCATCAGAATGAGGCTTAATCATTATACAAAGAATAAATTTTCACAAGCTAATAATAGAATGAATCCAAAGCCATAATCCACATGATTAGAAAACCATAGTATGGATCTTTCCCTTCTAAGGTCTCAAGTAGTTGGAGATTCAAATTCCTCCTAGAAACAATGGTGAATATTCTGGAAGGAATAAAATCTCTAATTATCTCTCAAGATAGAAGAAAAGGAAACAAACTTGTAGAAAAATTAGCCAATGAATTACTCAACTTTAATATTACATCCCTTGATAGGAATTCGACTTAAAATATCCCAGATTCTATAAGAGCTGAATGTAAGGAAATCATTGAAAATGATTATTTCCCCGATGGTGGGTTCCCATAAGTGGGATGTGAAACCACACTTTGTTATGAGAGTCATGGTATGGAATGATGGAGGTTGTATTTCACACAAGTGGAGAAACACATGCCAAGTACAACACATCTAGAAGGTTGAATATAAGGAAAAGGTGTGTGACAGTTGCTTCATTACTAAAATTAATATGAAGAAAGCTCTTGAAGGATAGTTAGACATGTTGAATTCCATCAATCTTTCTCCTAGCATAATTACATTGGGTTTGATGGAAAAATGAAGGAACCATAACTGAGAATTGTGGACAAAGTTGAGTCCCAATGACAACATTGTGGAAATATTAATGCATAATGAGCAATGATGAGAGTTAGCAAGAACATTAAACCCGTATTTAGGCTTTTTTGATCCATAATGAATTAAGAAAAGTCTTTCGGTAGAAGTCACATAAGAGAAATTTTGGACCAATGTGTTTCAAGCCAACCAGTGTGGTTCATCGTCAGGAGCAAATGAAGAGGCACACCATGGCAAAGGCTTAAATACAGAGCAATGTAGAGACCATAATTTCAAGTAACGACTATATTTGAACAATAATATTTAAATTATGATATTAATTTATTAATATATTAAAGACAAATATTATTTAAGTAACGATTATATTTAAAAAGTTAGTTTTTGAAAAAATAATATTTAAATTGTGATATTAATTTTTATTAAAAAATAAATACTAATAAGTAACAGCCATATTAAATGACTAGTTTTTGAAAAATAATATCTAAATTAATTTATTAAAATTAAATATTATAAAAAAAGTATTACTCATAAAAACAAGAAAAGAATAAAACTAACAAGAATAAAAAAAAATCAAATTCAAACTCCAAACAAAGAGGAAAGTCAAAAATTATAAAAAGGAGTCAAGACCCGAATTGAGACAAGATCATTTAAGAAATAAAAATAATTAATGGAAAATAAATAAAATAAATAAAAAATATACATAAGTCAAAATATATAATAGATATATATATATATATATATATATATATATATATATATATTATATATATATATTATAATATATTATATATATATATATATATATTCATTCAAATAAATTAATCAATAAATAAACCAGGGTCAGCAATAAAATATGGAGCTGAGGCCCATTAAGAAAATAACAAAAATACTAAAAGAAGTTAAGAACGAATACAATGGTAAAATACTTAAAAAAACACGAAGGATCAAGAATATATACTCTAATGAAGAATAAATCAACAACAAATACTATAGAAAGGACACGAATACCTACATAGATAAATAAGCAAACAAAATAAATCCCCAAAAAAAACCTAAACAACTAAGAGGACAAGATAGGGACCCAACTTCTACTAATAATCCAACCATAATCTCTATTCAAATTATTGGGTCTTTTTTCAATTTCTAGGGCCTCCCTCAATCTATGATGATGGAAATGACTAACCCTAACAATGACTTGGGCCTCCTAAATGAAGATGTGATGCTTAGATTTATCTACATGCTCTACCAAAGTAGAGGAGTGGGTTCTTCCATGCTTGATGTCAGTGGCATTCTCACGAATCCTTTGATTAATTGAGTGACTAGTTTCACCAATGTAGGGAGTCCCACAAGAGCATGAAATAACATAAACACCCTTCATATTCTTGGGGTCAATTTGGTCTTTTATAGATCTAAGGGAGTTCGTGATGGTATTTAAAGGCCTAAAGGTTCAAGCCACCTTATGCTTCTTTAGGATCCTCACAATCTTGTGAGTGGTTCCTTGGATAAAAGGAATATGAACACCAGAAAATTGATCCTTGGTATCTTTCTTACCACTAGGACCTTTTTCAGCTCCGAGGAAAGCCTTAGTACATTGGTGTCTACTATACCCATTATTAAATAAAACACTTAGGAGATGTGCTTTCTCTTCATTGAGATGGTTGTCATCAGAAAATCTTAAAGCTTTAGTTGCTAAGGTGTTGAAAACACCAAGTTTTTGAGTTGGGAAATGATGAGAATTAGCATGAAGATATTTTTGTTTTGTTTTGTTTATTTTCCATTAATTATTTTTATTTTACTTTATTTTATTCCATTAATTATTTTATTTCTTAAATGATCTTCTTTTCAGTTAGGGTCTTGACTCCTTTTTGTAATTTTTAACTTTCCTCTTTGTTTGGAGTTTGACTTTCATTTTTGATGTTTGATAGTTTTTTTTTTCCATTAATAATTTTTTTAATAATATTTGATTTTTATAAAATTAATTTAATATTATTTTTAAAAAGTTGGTCATTAAATATAGTCGTTACTTATTAATATTTTTTTTTTAATAAATTAATATCATAATTTAAATATTATTTTTCAAAAACTAGCCATTTAATATAGCCATTACTTAATAATATTTGTTTTTAATATATTAATAAATTAATATCATCAAATATAACCATTACTTGAAATTATGATCTCTACATTGCTCTCTATTTAAGCCTTTTCCATGGTCTGCCTCTTCATCTGGTCCTAATGATGAACCACACTGGTTGGTTTGAAACACGTTAACCAAAAATTTCTCTTATGTCACTTCTACTGAAAGACTTTTCTTAGTCCTGATGATGAACCACACTGGTTGGTTCAAAACACATCGGCCAAAAATTTCTCTTATCTGACTTCTACCAAAATACTTTTCTTAAAACATTAATCCTATAGGTATATTTTGTTTACACTATTTTGATATTTCATGTAGTTACTTGGTGTATCTAATGTAGATGTAAATGTTTTGTGATGTCCTACATCATAGTCATCTTTATAATTTATCAATATGAAATAATGAACACGTCTATATGTATAGGTGTGTGTACGTGTGTGTGTGTTTCTTCATTCAAAATTGGATCAACTATATATTTTTTATCAAATTCCACCTATGATCCAATAATGGAAGAATGACATTTGGTGCCCTAGATAAAAAATGGAACTCATTGATCACTCATTCACCATTTCCAACCTCACCACTATTAAGTGCATATTGAAATTCAATCTTTATCCTCTTACATGAAGATAAATGTTGAGTCCTTTGTCATCTTGGTGTGGTTAATCTTTCTAGACATTAGACAAAGAAACAACATTCTTATAATTTTTATTATACAATGAATTAACAAACTTATAAAATGATACTCTATAATTCAAGCCAAGAAAACTCAATGTAGATGATACTAGAGGTCATGAGGATTTTTCCCTCCTCAATGACTCTAATATATTTGGTGTACTATCCTATAGTAGTTACAATAATTAAAGTATGAAATTTAATAAAAATGCCTAAAATCTATTACATTCATTATGCATAAAAAATACTCGGCAAATGGTGCCAATGTGAATAACTCAGGAAACAATAAAGATTAGCTAGTAAGCAAAGAACTCAACTATACATCCCACTCTGAGGAAACATCTATTGTGATGTTTATATTAACAAAGAGATACGTAAAGGTGAAATAGTGCAACCAAAATGGATAGGATGGCAGGGGATATAATAGGACAAAATTGTGGTTGGAGTATGGTTAAAGCCACTATGGGTGGATGGGATGGAAAACGTGGTGGTTATGGGTGGTAAGGAACCCACTTTAGTTATACTACGGTTGGTAGTAACCCAGTGGTTGAAACTGACATCCTAAGAGCTAGTGTAGGATGGCCATGGGTTGTAATTTCCCTATAGCCTAGGACAAATGAAATGTGGAATGAGGATTGTGGTAAATGGAAAAATAGCAGTAGTGGCAACTTGATAAAAGATAAAATTTCCCAGATATACATGTATAATATAATTATTAATGCAAAGAATAAGAGAAAACAAAAAATAAGATAACTAATTTCACATTAAAAATGATATTTAACTTGCCATATAATACCTAGGAATGCGCTAACCTATCCATCCTAGGTGGACATTTTTATTCGCTCTCTAAAACCACCACTTGTAGAAACATAGCAACATTATAATTTATTTCTCCTAAACAATTTGTAGAAAAAAAAATATTTTCTTAAACATGTAGATCATATGTTTCTAATTTTCCTTCTACAAAACAAAATTGTATGTAAAATTGCCATATTTTAGAAATAGTTGAAACAAGATGACTAAATGGGTGGATTTCTCAAAACAAGAAGTTGAATTTATATTTTCATATAAATTTGGTTATAACCATGTTCAAGTCAAATTTATTAGAATTCCTTGGTTAAATACTAACCATCAAATACTACATCAGTAGGGAACTTTTCATGAATAAATGGGTGATTTAATGGAATCATCATATAATCTTGGTTATAATAAATTATGCCATAGTAGTCTCCAAAGTACCATGTAACATGAGGTACACTTTGATCTCAATAATAATGGTTTGTTCAATGTCCACTTCAATGACAATAATAACTTTGATGTTTTTATCACCACAAATGATGGTTCCTTTTCTAAAATTTTGACCCTTTCTTTGTGATATATGCTATGAGGTTGGGAATTTCATTGTATAACATGGAATTTATTTAAGTTAGGTGCTAGGTACTTAGTGCAAGGAAAATGAAAAAAAAATCATCCTTCATGTTTAGTCAATTTAGTGTCCTAAATTGCTACATAAATTATCAATCCGGGTGTCATAAACTGATGAAGTGTAGTGCACTATATGTGCTATATGACCCTTCCTTACCTCACTATTTTCAAGTTTATGTTTGTTTTGGGGTTTTATTATTTCGATTCCTCAAGTTCTGCAATGTAATTGAAATCTTAATCTACTACTGCCAAGAACCAAAAAGAAGAGTTTAAAAGTGCTTTTAGGCCAAATTTGGAAGTGAGGTTTTCAAAACAAGAAAGCGAAAAACAGAGCTTCTCTTCTTGCTATTGTAATTGTTCCCAAATCATGAGCTGAAAGGTCTCTTAAAACTGTTGTCTACTTAATTACAAAACCAAAAGATAAGTGAGAAATGGAATTGCAACTATCTACAATAAAATGAAAATGAAATACTGGAAACAAAACTACTTCTGCTGTCTAGTCTACTTGCAAAATTAAAGCTTAATGGACTACTAAATATGGGACTGCAATTAAACTAAGGGAAAGAAACAAAAATGAAATTGCAACTATTCTATTTGTGAAAGAAAAACCAAATGAAGTATTGTTATCACTGTGCTATATAATTTAGGGAGAATTAACTCCTTATGGTGGTAATATTTGAGAGATTTCATTCTTCATCATTCTATAAGAAGTAAACATGAGAATGTTGTTGGGTTGTGTTATATTCTCTCCAGAATAACCTACGTAGTGAACTGGGGGTTTAGAGGGGGGGCAGAGCCCCCCCTTCGTTGCGATGATTGCGCAGCGGGGGGGTCACAAGGGGGGCAGCAGCCCCCCCTGTCCAGGGGGTTTGAGGGGGGAGAGTAGCCCCCCTCTACGGGGTCTAGGGCAGTGCCTCGAGAAAAATTATTTTGGACCCTATATTAGGTTGGGTGAACCTTCCTATGGTTTTCGGTGCATGGTTTTGGACGGGATGGTTTTCGGTCCATGGTATTGGATGCTTCGGCATGTATAAATATGTATTGTAACATTGAAAGGAAAATAATGAAAAATCAAGCTAGTAATCCCAGTTTTGGGATCCAGGGGAAAATCTCTGTGCATATGTGTTTTATGTGTTATGCTCTCGCATTGTTTATTTTCTTTGTTTTAGAATTCATATGCGGGTAATTTCTGTACAGGGTTAAAACCTACAAATGCAAGGAAAAACTCAGTCATAAATAAAACATTTCACCACTTAGTCTTAGGTTCAACCATCAATGAAGGGCTTTTGGAAATATCTATTTAAATCATGAGTTACTAAATTGATAAGAAAATGGCATTGGACTACTTAACCCAAGAACTAATGAACAACAATTATAATGAAAGACTCATTTATAAATACAACATTTCACCATTTAGTCTGAGGATTAACCATCAACTAAAGGCTCTAGAAACATTCATTTATATCATTAGTGACTACACTAATAAGAAAAATGCATTAAACAACTTAAATTTAAAAACTAAGAACTAAGGAACAACAGAATAAATAAATCTAATTATGCTACTGAAAACAATTTAAAAACTACAGTTAAGAAGCTAGAAAATAATGGAAACTAAAGAACTACTCTATGCTAGAATGCAACTATCTTGAGGTAGTGGAAACAAATGACACAAGCTACAATAAACACAGTGTTAAGAAACAATTATGAGCATGACAAAAACACAGTAAATATACAACTAAACGAAGAAAGACAACAAATGAAAATTTACAGAAATGAAAATATACACTTGACCATGTACAGGCCCTCTGCAAGGTCTAGGACTAGCAACGCAGAATCAACACTTCACACGTTTCAGATATCCATTAGAAAAACAAAGTTTTATATTAAAAACAAAGCACTAAGTGTCTCAAACTACAAGCGGAAATTGCATTATTACATCAGAAAAAACATGAACTTGTTCTGCATTCCAAATGCTAATATTTATAGGAAAAATACACAATTGTCTAAAGAGAGAAGACATCTACAACAAACACATAGACAGGTAGTGTATCCGGAAATTTTTTTCCTCGATTGGCTTGAAACGTAAATCTCTAAATAGTGGCTGTTGGATACTGGTTCTTCAGTGGCAAATGACATCCTTGGCTTCAGGAGATTGCCTCGAATTCATTTACTAAGAAACATGCAAAAACAGAGTTCTACTTACTATAGGTTTCTTCCGTTGAATCCCCTTTGACCAAGGTCTTTCTCATCGATTTTGATCAAATGGATAGAACACCATCCATTTTCTGACATTTTCCTAGCTACCCATATGGTTCGTTTCTTCTCTCAAAACCTGTAACCTACAAAAGTATGGATATGGTCGCAAAACAGTCGGTTAGTTGCAGAATGTGGCTATGTTCTGTAACTGAAAAACAAAAACCTATCCAAATAACAAACATATCAATATCACTTGAAAATCAGTTGAAATATACTCCTTGAGACAGTATGCAATGGCTTTTGATGATTTAGGATGCATTTTCATGGAAGAGCAAAGGAAGAAGGATGAAGAAGTTGCTTAAGAAAGAAGCAGTTTTGGAGCTCAACATACCCCCACTAGGACACTATTGCACGTCCTCATGTAATCAAAATTGTAACACCCTCCTACTGCATCTGCTCTAAAAATTCAGCTGGAACATCCAACCTTTTCTTGCTTCTCTTTGCTACAACTGCCATTCTAAGCTTTCTCATGAGGAATCTATATTTAAGGTTAATGAGAGCCCTGCTTAGCTTCCTATTTTTCCTCTTTAATTTTCTATTCTTCTTATGCCACAGACCCAAATGAAGCATGGTGTTATCATGAATGATCTCATCCAGATTGTTTTTCTCTTTTAAAGCTTCATTTTCCTTCTAAAATATGCCTATTTAAGACCTCTAACTCATAGATTTCTTGCTTAAGCGAGCTAATCAAAGTCTCTTGTGATGTAGCTAGCTGCTCAAGGTGGTATGAAGTCCCCTGATCTACTGATGTATTCTTCTGCTCCGATGATTCAATATAATCATAAATCTGCTATTGAACAGGGTCAATCACTAGAGAGACTCTCCTTGGGCTGCTTTCAAAATTTTGTTGAGGAGAATGTTGTGGAATTTACTCAAATGAGATGTTGTCTTGGGATTGAGTTGGAGTTTCTTCTCCCAAATCTATGAACTAGGCCTCTTTTGACTTTGTTTTCTTCATTCTTCCCTTAAGCCTAGAGCTTCTCCTCAAACTTTGTGAGCCTATGTTTTCTTCTTGTCTTCTTTTCTCCTTTTCCTTCTCTTTCTTAGACTATTCCTTGATGTTGACTAACTTTTCAGAAAGTAACTGCTCCTCCTCCGATGAAGGTTTAGGAGTATGTTGATAGATTTCCTCAACTTTCCTTTTAATTTTCCTCTCTATTTTGTTTTCTTTATGATTTCTATTAGAGTTTCACAAAGAGGTTCTTCCTCACTTTTTTATTTTGTTGAAATTGTAGGAGTGTTTTGAATTGCAAGACTTGTTCTTCTCCTCCTACTCTTTTTCACTAAACTCCCTTTAGGTAACTCGGGTGGATCTTGGAAAAAGTTCCTGATCAGAAAGTTTTCCCATGTGTCTCCTATATTCTTCAAGTAATATTCAACTAGAATTTTTATGAGACCATGGTGATAAAGGTGAGTTTCTATATCTTCTATTTTCTTCTATACAATGGTGGACATCCTCCTTAAGCTATTCAACAAAAAGTATGGGAGATTGATGGTTCCATTTTCCAAAAAGCTCATCATCAACCTTATGTGATACATATACATTGAACCATATCTACCCTCACATGTGATAAATTTCTACAAAATCAATAGCAAGCTACTCCATTTATCCTTAAGTGTAGAGATGGGGATTCCTCTCTTGAAAATTGAAGTATCCATACCTAGGTTTTGGAGAATGAATTTCCAAGTCTCATCATGAAATTCTTTATTCTTGAACCATCTCTCTCTAACTTGTGGTAGTTTGGTTGCAGCTGCAATGAAAGACTCAGTCACTGAAAACTTTATGTCACCAATCTCTACATCCACCCCATCAAACGATCTAGCAAATGACTTGGTGATTTCTTTGTGATGACCATCGAATTTCTCAATAAAACTCAGCCAAGAAGATTTCTTCAACATCCTTTCAACTGATGGTATTTCTTCATATATTTCGCTCCTATAGGTTCTAATCTTACAATGGGACCCATTACTCTTTTCTCTACTTTTCTTCACTATCTGTGTATAGAAAACACTGTAAACAGTAGTGGTATATGGAAGAAAAATAGTTACAGAGACGGGAATGGACTATTAGAGTATTGTGGAAAGAAAACGATCGATCTGGGAATAGAACATGGAGGAGATATGAAGCAGGGAAACCGTATGGATGAAAAGTGCGGAGGTTGTAATGACTGGTAGTGTTTCACACATAAACTATATGGAAACAGACTATTGCTTATACATAGAGAGAACCAAAACCTGAATGAATAATCTGAGTGCTCATATACATAAGAAGGTTGAGGGAGTAAAAAATGAGAAACTCGGCATAATAAAGGAACAGTAGGGATGTAAAGAGTCGTATCCAATTGGATTAAGTCACATAATTGGCCATTAAATAGGTGTAACAAAGAAGTACAATGAAGTATGAGTTAAATTCGGAGATCAAATCATGAGACCATTAGGCATTAAGTCGGAAGGCATGGTGGAGTAATTACAACAATCAAATCGCATGCTGACAAGTCAAGGATTAGTGTGATTGTTTAAATTATGCAACTTATGTTTTAATATTGCTATTTGAAATAGGTTTTTATTCTCACCTCTAGAACCATACCTTTCCATTCGCTAACCTTTTGTTGTTTGCTTTTTCAGGTGCTTAGGTGCTGATGTATCTTCAAAAGTTGATTTCTCCTCCAATACCTACATATGAAATTTATTATGAACTAGCCTTTTTATTTATTTTTGAGCTAATGATCAAACTATTACTGCACAGTCAGATTGGCTACAGAATAGGATTAGTTGTAGAACTAGAACAGCGACGGAATGTAAAACAGTGAATAAAATATGACTTTATGGATGAATGAAAAATGGCAATGATTGTGTGGATGAAATATGGCAGAGTGGAAATGAAAAATGGATATGGAAGAAATGTTGGTGAAGTGGAGTAAAACTTGAAAAAATAAAATAGAATGAAATGAAGTAAACCATGAATTTTCAAAATGCATAATGAGTCACCATTTTTGGAAAATATAGGGTGTCAGAGTCTTCTGATTTTCACCTTGTATTTTCTGTATAAGGATGCCAATCAGTGATTGGTTTTCAACCCTATACATTATTTTTTTACTTTTTTAATTTTTTTCAATTGATGAAAATAATAAAGACTAAGTTGGTGGAGAAGAAGGATTCTTCTTCATCAACTTCATTTCAAAACTATTTTGAAATATCTTGATAAACTCCTCTTTTGAGATTGGCTTTTGATAAATCTTCAACCTATGCCCATTCACAAGGAGAGGAGTTTTATGCTCATCTATTGTTCTTATTCTTACTACTCCATTACTAAAAACTTTTTCAATCTCATATGGCCCAAGCCAATGAGTTTTAAACTTCCCTTGAAAATCCTTAAACTTTGAATTAAATAGCAATGGTCAATCTCCCTCTTGAAACATTTTGTCCTTGATGTACTTTTCATGGCGCTTAGCTCTGCGTTGTTGAACTAGACCAGTCCTTTGAACAACTTCTTATCTGATTTCATAAAGTTCATTTAACTGCTCCAGTCTATGCTTTTGAGCTTCTAACAAATCCATCGCCAACTTGACTACCATCTTGAAATTTTTGACTTGAAACTCAATGGGGAACAAGACTTGATTTCCATGAACAACTTCATAAGGTGTCTGTCATGTTGTGTTCCTCCATGTAGTTCTATAGGCCCACAAGGCTTCAGGAAGCCTTTCTATCCAATCTCTTCTATGTAGATGCACAGTCTTGGTGAGGATTCCTTCAATTACCTTATTTGTATACTCCACTTGACCATTTGCTTATGGATGATAGGGAGTGGATTTCCTATGCTTGATATTGTACTCTTCCATAAGCCTCTCCATCATTTTGGATGTGAATTGAGTTCCTTGATCTGTTACAATTTCTCTTGGAACACCAAAGTGAGTAAAAATATCCTCAAAAAGAAAACTAACTACAAAATTTTTGTTAGCAAAAAGTAATGCTCTGGCATCTACCCATTTGGTGACATAATCATTACATACCAATATATACATTTTCTGCTTGGATGGAGGATTAATAGGTCCAATAAAGTCTAAAGCCCATTTTTCAAAGGGTTCGATAAGTACCTGAGGTTGTAATGGCATCTCATTTGAGGGAGCAGGTTTCCCTACCCTTTGGCAGCTGTTGCACCTTCTGACATATTCTTTAGCATCTCTAAATATGGATGGCCAATAATATCCTAAAGAAAGGATTTTATAGGTTGTCCTCTTATCAGCAAAGTGTCCACCACATGGATCATCATGACATGCTTTGAGAATATCAGGCATTTCATCTTCCCTAAAACACCTTCTGATCATAAGATCTGACCCTGTTTTATACAATTCGTTAGAGATCCATGAATATCTTGCATTATTTTGAATAATATTTCTTTTCTCTCTAAGAAATAAATGTGAAGGTAACTTCCTTGTAACCAAATAGTTAGCAACATCCGCAAACCAAGGAGTTTGAGTAGTTATTGCAAATAGATACTCATTAGGGAACTTATCCTCAACCGAAGAGTCTTCTTTGATATTCTGAATCCTAGACAAGAAATCAACAACTGTGTTTTGTTTTCCTCGTCTATCTAGCACAGTAATATTAAACTCTTGCAAAAGTAAAAACCATCTCATAACTCTGCCTTTAGTAGTAGGTTTATTCATCAAATATCTAATATCTAATTGTAGAGTGATTTGTATGAACAAAAGTTTCATATCATGTTATATAATGTCTAAACTTGTTAATTGCATGAACAACAGCTAAGAACTATTTTTTAGTCATAATATAATTCAACTCAATGGGAGTCAATTTTTTACTTGTATAGTAAATGGCATAAGGAATCAAATATTTGTGTCCCAGTACAGCTCCTAGAGTTGTATCTAAAGCATATGTAGAAATATGGAAAGGAATTTTCCAATTTGGTCCTCTTAAGATAGGTGCTTCAGATATTTTTTCTTTCAAGGTTTCAAATGCTAGTTGGAAATCAAGATTCCACTTGAATTCACAATCTTTTGTAAGAAATTTGAAGAGTGGAGATGCTACTTTGGTAAACTTTTCTATAAATCTTCTGTAATATCCTGTAAATCCTAGAAAACTGCTAACATCTTTTTGGAAGTTTGGAATTAGTAACTTAGAGATGACTTCAACTTTAGATTTGTCTACTTTAATCCCATCTCCTGAAATGTGATGTCCTAAAACAATACCTTCTATAAACATCATAAAGCATTTTTGATGACTTAGTGGAAGGTTTGTTTCTTTACATCTTTTAAGGATTTTTTCCAAATTTTCCAAGGCTTCTTCAAATGTGTCACCATAAACTATAAAATCATCCATATGTACCTATACACAATCATGTATTAGATCAGAAAAAATTCCTAGTACTGCTCTTTGGAATGTTGCGGGTGCATTACACAATCCAAAAGGAAGCACTCGGTAGGAAAAATTACCCCATGGAAAATTAAATGTGGTCTTATCTTGCTCCTCAGGTGCTACCTGAATTTGATTATAACCACTAAAACCATCCAAAAATGAAAAAAACTTTTTACCTACTACTGTATCAAATACCTGATCTATAAAGGGAAAAGGAAAGTGATCCTTCAAGGTTTCTTTATTCAATTCTCTGTAATCAATGCACACCCTCCATTTACCATTCCTTTTAGGCACAATTACCAAAGGAGAAACCCATTGTCTATCTGAGATTAGGTAAATGAAGTTTACATTGAGTAGTTTTTGGAGCTCTTCTTTCAAAATCTCCCTAAGATTTGGATTCATTCTTCTCTGAGGTTGTCTGATTGGTCTATTGTTTTCCTCAATATAGATATGATGGATACAAGTCTTAGGGTCAATACCTTTCATGTCAATATATTCCCATGAAAATGCAGTAGAATGCTTTTGAAGATCTTGGTTAGCTCTTCTTGTTGTAATTTCTCCAAGTTTTTGTTTATGTTCATTGTTCTACCTGGAAAAATTTCAGTTATAGAGCTACCAAACTCTTCCATAGAATAGAGAGACATCTGCCTAGATGAAAAGTATTCAACATTAGATTTTTCTTGAAATTGTGCATGATTATATTCTGAAGATGTTTCAAAATTTTCTAATGTGTTCAAAATTTGACTATCCTCACTAATTCCTGATATATTAAAGATAGGTTGAATAACATCTTCATCATCGATCCATTCCTTGTCATCTATTTCTGTGATTTATTTTTCTGGAGGATACAAAGTAAATTTCTTTGTTGAATTACCATAAAAAAATGCACATGTCACTAGATCTACAATTAATAAAAGCATCAACTGTGGCCAGCCAAATTCTTCCTAAGATAAGTGGATGTCCTCCTCGATTATTCTTGGGAGTTAAAATCATGAAAGCAATAGGATATTCCCAATAATCTAAGGAGACTAAAACGTCTTCTAGCACAACACCTGGTTTGATTACTGATCTATCTGCAAGCTGCAGTAAGGTAGGTGTGTAAAGAAGATTAGGAAGTTTAAGTTGTTCCATAGTCTATCTACTCATAATGTTTATTTCTACTACTAAGTCAATCAATGTGTTTGGAATTTCAATCCCATTTATATGTGTCTTGACAATTGGACTTCCTGGATCCACATATTTCTGCATGGAAATATTTCCAATCATGACATATGCTATTTTTCCTACTAGGTGAATTCTTTTTGTGTCTCTTGGTTTTCTTCCTGGTATTTTGATGCTCAACTCCTTTATTATTTTTTCTAGAATAGGAATTTCTCTAATGGCTTGTAACAAAGGAATATTGATACAAACATTCTTTAATTCATCTAGAAATTCATAATTGGGCAACAATATCTGTTTTTCCACTCCTCTATCAATTTGTAATCTTTCAGGAAAAGGAGGTGTAGAAGTAGATGCAGGTTGCTCAATTTTAGGAGTTGTGCTTATTGACTCTTTTTGTTTTTCTTTTTGAATGTTTTGGTTTTGAAGGGATGTTCCCTCAAAACTTTTATTGACTTTCAGACAATCCTCCTCAGAAGCATCTTGTTCTCGAATATCTATATAAGGTTTTTCCTTTTCTAATATCGTACCAGATCTAAGTTGAACATCATTAAGATCTAGAGGAACAACCATGTAAGTAGGAAATTGTTGTCCTTCTACCATATAAGAATTATGAGGGTTTTTATTATTGGGGTTTAAAAATGGTTGGGCTAGTAGTTGATTTGGCTTTTGTTGAAATGGAAGTAAGAGTTGAGGAGTTTCACCTTGTTGTGGAGGTTTTTGTGGAAATGGTAATGAAAGGTGAGGGTTTTGATTTCGAAGTTGTGATTGTTGATTTTGATGTTGATTTTGTGGGGGAGGATAGCTCTGATAAGATGGAGGATATTGATAATATTGAGCAAAACTCCCATAAGGATTTTATACCCCTTGTTCCCATGCTTGAGATTGATACTGATTTTGAGGTTGAAGCCAAGGTTGCTGCCAAGAATTCCAGTTTGGTGAGGACTGAAAATTCATTGGGTTGTTAAATACTTGATTTTATGGCCCTTGCCAAGGTCTTCTTACAACAAAACAAATAGGTTCCACATAATTTGGGACTACTTCCTCTTGAAAGATAGCCTTAAGACCTGGGATTGAAGGACAACCCTTGGTTTGATGACTTTCTGAACAAATCATACAAGTTTCTACAATTTTTGCATCTAAAAGGCATTCCCTTAGATCATGTTTCTTTCTGCATTTTGGACAAAATATGGCTAAATAATCAGCTTCTATTTTCTTCTTATTTTGGATTTTGAGGGTGTCTATCTGCTTACTAAGGATCCCTAAAATATCAATTTTGAACTCATCAAGCATATTTCCAATTTCTGCCCTACTTACAGATCCAGTTGCAGATTTGTTTTCTCTAATAAGAGAAGGATCTCTTGGTCCTTTCCTAGTATTAGATTTCCCTCTTGAGAGATGGACACATAGTTCTGCTATGTCACTCAATGGAAGTTGAGAGATGTCTCTCTTCCCCATCATGTTAAGGATATCTATCCATTCATCTCTAATGGCCTTCAACAAAAGAGCTTTCAAGGTTTCTTCATTTGAATTGTTCATTTTTTCTCTTTTCAAATTGTAGTTAAACTTCTCAAGCAAATCCTCTATGTTTTCATCTTCATTTTGCATCATTTTGAACACTTCATACTTATAATTGGTAGGCATACAATAATCCAAGTATCTATCCAAAAATGTCTGCCTCATATCATTCCAAGTTCTAATGGATTGAGTGACTAATCCCATGAACCATTTCAGAGCAGCCCCTTTTAGTGTTGAACGGAACAATTTGAGTTTTTGAGAGTCTTCTAGATAGTCATAGGTTTTGCATAAGACTTCAAATTCAAACAAAAATGTTTCAGGATCCTCACTTCTCAACCCATAAAAGTTTGGGAGGAAAGATGGTGAAATCTTTTTCATTGTTGTATGTGTTTCCTCATCTACTATAGGGAATCCAAATGAGTTATCTCCTTCCCTATTTCCTCTACCTCATCCATTGCTACCTCTACCTCCTCCATTGTTTCCTCTACCTCTCCCTCTACCCCCTCCTCCATTGTTTCCTCTACCTCTCCCTCTACCCCCTCCTCCAAATAGTGAAAATTCTCCATCTTGTTCTTCTTCTGCCATGATAATTTCCTCAGAATCTTCTTGTTCTTCTACTAATCGCTGATGAGAGAGAGTTTCTACTTCTTCTTCTTCTCTGGGTATTCCTACTTCTTCCACTACGATAGGCTCCCCTACAAAGGTGAAGAAGGTTTCCTCTCCTAGGTCTGGTTTAGTAGATGAAGTGGGAGAATATTCTAACTGAGTTGCTACCCATAGAAATTCCAGGAATCCTAAGGCTGGTAGTATGAGTCTAGGATGGAGGTGCGTCCTTTCTAACCCTTGGTGGAGTAGTTGGAGTTCTAAAAATCAAACTTCTACCCCTAGCTATAAATCTACCCCTAGAGTCTCTTTCTCTATGCATGTCATTGTTTTGTTTCATTGCTTTTGATTTTTTTTTTAATGAATGTAAGAAGTACGGCTACCTAGTTACACTTCCCTGGAAATGGTACCAAAATGTTTAGTCAATTTAGTGTCCTAAATTGCTACATAAATTATCAATCCGGGTGTCGTAAATTGATGAAGTGTAGTGCACTATATGTGCTAGATGACCCTCACCTAACTATTTTCAAGTTTATGTTTGTTTTGGAGTTTTCTTCTTTCGATTCCTAAAGTTCTACAATGTAATTGAAATCTTAATCTACTACTGATAAGAACCAAACAAAGTGATGCGAGAGTCTAGAAGTTCTTTTAGGCCAAATTTGGAAGTGAGGTTTCGAAAACAAGAAAGTGAAAAACAGAGCTTCTCTTCTTGCTATTCTAATTGTTCCCAAATCATGAGCTGAAAGGACTCTTAAAACTATTGTCTACTTGATTACAAAACCAAAACTTAAGTGAGAAAATGGAATTGAAACTATCTACAATAAGTCGAAAATGAAATACTCGAAACAAAACTACTTATGCTATCTAGCCTACATGCAAAATTAAATCTTAATGAACTACTAAATATGGAACTGCAATTAAACTAACGGAAAGAAACAAAAATGAAATTGCAACTATTCTATTTGTGAAAGAAAAACTAAATGAAGTATTGTTATCACTCTGCTATATAAGTTAGGGAGAATTAACTCCTTATGATTGCAATATTTGAGAGATTTCATTCTTCATCATTCTAAAAGAAGTAAACATGAGAATGCAAGGAAAAAATCAGTCATAAATAAAACATTTCACCACTTAGTCTTAGGTTCAACCATCAATGAAGGGCTTTTGGAAATATCTATTTAAATAATGAGTTACTAAATTGATAAGAAAATGGCATTGGACTACTTAACCCAAGAACTAATGAACAACAATTATAATGAAAGAATCATTTATAAATACAACATTTCGCCATTTAGTTTGAGGATTAACCATCAACGAAAGGCTCTGGAAACATTCATTTATATCATGAGTGACTACACTAATAAGAAAAAGGCATTAAACAACTTAAATTTAAAAACTAAGAACTAAGAAATAGTAGAAGAAATAAATCTAATTATGCTACTCAACAATTTAAAAACTACAGTTAAGAAGCTAGAAAATAATGGAAACTAAAGAACTACTCTATGTTGGAATGCAACTATCTTGAGTTAGTGGAAAAAAATGACACAAGATGCAATAAACATAGTGTTAAGAAACAATTATGAACATGGAAAAAACACAGTAAATATACAACTAAACGAAGAAAGACAACAAATGAAAATGTATAGAAATGAAAATATACCCTTGATCACATAGGGGCCCTCTGCAAGGTATAGGACTAGCAACATAGAATCAACACTTCACACGCATCAAGTATCCATTAGAAAAACAAATTTTTATATTAAAAACAGAGCCCTAAGTGTCTCAAGCTACAAGCGTAAATTGCACTATTACATCAGCAAAAACATGAACTTGTTCTTCGTTCCAAACACTGATATTTATAGGAAAAATACACAATTGTTTTAAGAGTGAAGCCATGTTAGGTACTTATAATACTATTGATGCCCCCATTAATATTGTATTTGTATCCCTTATTAATATTGTTGTGCCCCTATTGTCCCCATATTGTTATTATTGTACCCCATAGAATCCCTCTATTGTTATTTTTGTGCCTTTATATTAATATTGTTAGGTCGGCTTGGTTATATTGTCCCTTAGACTCCTATATATAGAAAGGAGGTTTTTTCATTTGAATCATTAAAGAATTGTTCATTTGTGTACTGTAAAGAAGGTTGGTACCTCGAAGAGGCTTATTTCTAAGGCATTCATCTATCTTTTCTATCTTTTTGTGAGCTGATTTCATAACATTTGGAATCAGAGCTTAAGATTCTAGGGTTTCGATGTTCCAAATAGGTCATCGTGGAATTTTTTCTATAATTGTTTTTCTAAAATGTTTCAGAAATGAAAAAAAAAACCCTTAGACTCCTAAATTACATTCCAAACAGGTGACCTGGGGAAAATCGTCATAACTTTCTCTCTGAGCATTACATTGAAATTTTGTAAGGAGGTATAGAAAGAGGATAGTCTGTCATTTCTTTTATATATTTTTGAGAGCCAAAGATTGAAATAGTGACACCTTGCACTTTATACAAATTCACTCCTATGGGAAGGTATATAATCAGGTCATCTTGGGAGATTGTGCATAACTCTTCCTTGGAGAATCCAATTTAGATCAGACTGGTGGCATTGGAAAGAGGACATAGAGGGCTACT
>APFE031307935.1:192052-250190 GCA_000404065.3 Pinus taeda | reverse complement strand
CTTGGTTTCTCATAGAATAATGTATGTTTAGAGAAGGATTGCTCTTGTTTGGTTTGTTTGTCATTAGAGAGTCTTAGACTCCTAGGGAGGTTAGGTTTGTCCGCAAAAATAACTCTTTCCGCATGACACTATTGAAGCATATGAAGATTTATTTTTACATTGGTGGTCTCATGATGAGAAGAATGATAAGAAGACCACTAAGAATTTATTTACATGTAAGAACTTCTTATTATAGGTTCATGGATGTATTCAATAAGAGAATGTTATCATTTCTATAAACCCTAGTAGTAAGCATAGCTTCACCAATGTTAATTTCGTTAAAATATTGCAATTTCCTACAAAGAAGATTAAAAGCACATAGATTGAAAGTGGAAATGTTAAAATTTTGAAATATTTGAAAATCACCATGTATAAATATTTTATGCCATAGATATGGATGATGTAGATATATTTTTTGGGATACCCTTGTATCGACTTACTTGGTGTAGTTAATATTAATGCACATTTTTTTAAGATATGGTACAAGAAAAATAAAACTACATTGTAGGATATTTCATTGATGAAGTATGAAGTGCACAAGGAGGCACATGAAAAAGAATTTTTAGAGAAAAAAAAATCCAACTTGGCATGATTCATCACATGAAGATTTTGGGGTTGAATTAGATGAATGTCCGATAGAAACACTTGAATAAAAGAACTAGGAAGGGCATGAAAAGGAAGAAGAATCTAAGAACCACATGTGAAAGAGTTAAAGACATAATAATTAAATTTTAATGTTGTTATATATCGTCACCCACAACACATGGAGAAATATCATTCATCAGGGGAGAGACATAAGTGTCAAAAATATTACTATGGATAAACATGAAACTAAAGAGTCAATGGACAAACATGTAGGACCAAAAAAAATCATATACATATTAGAGTAACAGAAAAAAAATGTTGATCCCAAGAAGAGACCAAATCAATATTAAGGAAATACCACAATTCAACCCCATGTCCATATTTTATTGGGATGGATGGATGTTCATGAATGGTACCAATTGACTACATTTATTAATAGGTTATATTGTATGGATTCTTACCATGTTTCAAGGATGAAACATTCCAAGGGAAATGGAATGTAATGTGGTAATAATAATGGAATTTACTCACTATGCGATTAAAATGATATAATATAATATGAAGAGGTGTTTGTCATAGTTCCCTAGGAATGGTCATGGAAAAGTATAAACATACACGAGAATCATTGTATTATAGTTCCATTGAATTTTGTTGTCTTCTAGCAAGCATGGATATGGATTTATTCCTTCCATAATGAGTATTTGATGGTCTTACCCTACCTAAAGAGACATTTATTTAAATTACTATGTTTTTATGGTGATTGGTGTTGGATAAATTTGATGCTTTAGAGTTAATCACAAAACTTTTATGGTTAATTATCTCCTATAAATTTCAATTTTTACTACATCTATGAATTGTTTGAAGGTGCACAAAACTATACAAATGTTTCTACTTGTGACTGATGGTGGTAATTGGGTTCCTAGGTCAATAAAAAATGACACTAGCTATAGCTTGGAAATGTTTAGGCCTCTAAATCATACCTTATTTATCATCCTATAATATCCAGACATTTTAGCTATGTAATCATAAATCTTAGTTAATAAGCCTTGGACATTTACAGTGGAAGATATAATTATGCTGAGCGTAGTAGCTAGTGACAATTGAGAGGGATATTTGGTATTTAATATTTCATGCATGAGCATTCCAAGAGGGATTAGATCCACAACAATGTTCATGTTAATATTTTCTTATTTTAGGTTGGCATGTGATGTGCCCTCTTATGGTGATGTTTGGTTTTGGTTATCTTGAGGCTCCATATTAATTAAGTTTGTTGAATTTAATAGGACAAATTAAATTTTAGTTTATTTTTTTTCCATATTTTAGCAAATTATGAAATAAAAAAATCATTTAAAATTACTACCTAGAATTAAATGGGGACAAAGGTTTTAAAACCCCCCTTGATTCTGTCTCCTAATCCACACCAATTTGCTCCCAATTTGTTCAATGTGAGAAAAATTCATAATAAAGTCATTGGGAGAAATAGATAGGCTTTATCCCTTTTATAATTTTCCAAAATAGGAGTGCATATGCATTCCTAAGAATGTGTATGCATTCCTAAGAACATGTGCACATTTCTAAGAATGGGTGAACTTTCCTAAGAATAGATGTGCCTTTCTAAGAACTTGTGCATGCTTCTAGGAACATGTGTGCACTCCAAAGAATGCATTCAAACCCAATCCAATGATGACTTAGAATCATTTATGGTAGTTAAAAAAATCCCATATCTAGGAAATCACGTAAATGTTGTGTTCCTAAAAATGTGAGAACATTGAAGCATGAGTTTGTTTAGGTTGACCTCATTGTCACTCATTTGACCATCATATTATTTTGATCCCTTGATATATATATATATATTATGCTCACCCATTCATATAAATTGAGATGTGTACAATAATCATATTTCATAAAGAATTAAGATATTTGATAATAAGCCTATGCTTCTCATCAAAGCCATAAACACAAGAAATTATTTTTATCAAAGAACCTCCAAAAGGAAATAAATCCTATAAATATAAAATATAAAAAATAAAGTGATAAATTCTAATATCACATAAAAATATCAAACACTTGTACTTGCATAGTTCAATATCAATTAGTTGTATATATATGCAATAACTTAGAGTTCACGGTGCTAGACCCACCAACATGTTAGCGGATCTCCCTGGTAAGAAATCCCGACTAGACCTTAGACCATTTGGAGTGGGATTCCTAGCAGTGGGTAGTACTGTATCACCTTGAATGTGGTTGCATGAAGAGGTAAGTAAGATGTTCTTTTTGGAAGCAAGGGTGTGACCTTGCAGCAATTTAGGGAAGATGCATGCAAAGGCTCTAACAAACATAAGGGGAGAGAAGTGTGCCCCTTAGAATCCTGTAATAGTACGTAGCTCGAAAGGGAACACACGCATTGAAAGATATCATGAGATGGAAAGAATAATAGTCAACAATCCATAGTGATGAGTTAAACCAACAACACACTTCAATAAGATTCATACAAACACATATGGAGTAGTCTATCCATACATGCATAAGTTAGAACTACATACATGGTTAGAGTAACAAAAATATTTGAACTACAATAAAAATACATGCATGAAACGTGTTGGATTTGTTATATTAAAAGAGAGAAAGATCCAATCATACATACAATCATGACAGCCACTAGCTCCAATAGTAGAACATTACATTCACTGCTGCCTTCTCCCTAAAGAGATGTACTCGCTCTGCACTATGGAGAAGACAAGGCTTGTTACAATACACTCCAAGATTTCTCTAAGTTATACCTATCAGAAGCTTGGCTCCCAAAAGCCATTAAAATGAGCTATGAGGTTCTATATATAGTGAAGAGTGGGATGACCCTCAACATTCCCTTTTGTGACTCTTCAACTATACTCATGACTCTTCAATTACACATGACTATTTACATTCTACTATCGCCACTTGGTCTTTGACTTTAAAACATCTTTACAATACAATTGGTACATCTACCCATGTGAGACAAGAATGGGCTTGAGTAAGAAATGCAACACATCACTGAGACCCAAAAAACTGTGCGAAGACTAACTCGTTGACATCCTCTTGGTGACGAATGGTGGAAAACTACTTCCAAGCATGGTAGTCTACTATGGTGTCTGTATACTCTGTGCTGATATCCTTTTGAAAGCAAATTCTTGCCTCCATTGCATCCGAGTACACTAATTTGGAACCTTTCTCCAACATGTCATGCAGCATGTGCATCATGGTCTTGAGAGTAGCTGGACCAATGACATACTAGTGCATAGTGTCTGCACTCATCTACAAATCCGTGTTGGTGGCTATGCACATCAACTGCTCGAAGTACATTTCTAGCTCCAGTCAAACTTGGTTCTTTGCTTCCACCTCAGTGAGTGTGCCAATGGATGGGATTGCATGCATGCACACAATGACATCCATGCTCCTGAACACTCATGCATCTGAAGCCTATAGGCTGGTGATGAGCTGGGGGATTTCCTCATAGTTGTGAATCTGACTGCGGATGCATACCTTCAACTCCACTACCTTTGGCTTCATCATATTTGGAAAGTACAACGGGGCTCCCTTCTACCTCATTGTCCATATCTGCATGTGATCGAAAGCAGTGTGTATGTATGTCAAGATGCGTGCTCTCCTAGTAAATTGTTACTGCCAACGATTAAGATGGACAACTGGCTTTTGCATGGTGATGAACCTGAAGTACAACTTCTAGATGACTCTCTTTATAGATGATACATCATCAAGTATCACTTTCCTCCACTCTAGTCTTTTGTATGTTGTAGCTTTCTCTTCTCTTTGCTTGGCCGCTTGAAAATCCTTAACCATGCGCTTGCTCTCAACTATTAAGAATCTTACACTTGAAATAGTGGCTTTGGCATATTATTTTCTAGAACTAGCCAATGTAGTTGGATGTTTGTGAACATCGGACACGATCACTTGTTCTCGAAAATGCACAAGAGATGCATTGACAGCTAGAGTGGAAACTATGCATGACTGAACAACTCTATGTTGTGACTCATTAAACGATATGTTATGCACATCTGCTTCTAGATTATCTTCAAGGATTTCAGTGTCTCCTTGATCACTTGGGACTTGCTCTGCTCCTAGATCTAGTGAGGCTGATGGAGTGACCTCTTGGCCTTTTAGCATGAGATTTGTATCTTAATCCTACTCTAGATGTACCAAATCCATATCCATCTGCTCCAACATATGTTCAATCTCTTGAGAAAAATCCTGCTCCTACAACTGCTCATCCTATTTACTATCTTCTAGCTATGATGAGTGAATAACTTGTATTTATGCAATTTCATCAACATGTACACACTGCACTTCCTACTATTGTTGTTCCTACTATGCTTCCTTCTCCTTTTTGCATAGATCTTTTTCTTCCCTTAGCTGTTTCTTCACCTTCTACAACTTCTTGTCTGCCTCCTCCAATTTCTGCTTCTCCCTCTTTCTTTGCGCAATCCTCCTGTAGCATTATTGCTTCTTTGTCTCAATCTCTAAAGCTACTCTCATTATGAGTGGATATGACTTGAGCTTGCAGCTTTTCTCCACCTCTAGACTATCAACAACCTTTATCTTACCTTTCTCATGCACAGGTCTTCCACCATCTACTGCTGTTGATGTTGTTGCTCTTTCAAGTGCTACTAACCATTCTACAACCACTCTGACTGGTTCATTGAGCCTTGAGGAGTTGTATCAGTACCTTGATGGGCCTTCCTCATGCCAATGACATGCCCTGTGGATCCAAGGATGATACACTCTCACATAATCATCCTTCACTAAGAAATGCAGGTAATATGGATTGAATCTGGTGGCAAAGTTGAAACCTTTGAATTCCTCTATTTCGGCCTCAGCGTGCTTGAGATTCTAGATCTCATACAACCCGATCTACAAAGGAGGAGTGCTCCAAGTTTCCTTCTTCTTCCTATGCAATCTCGTTGATAACCTTGTCGAGATGTGGTATGCAACCTATTTCATGACCAACTTGTCTATGGCAAACTTGGGTAACACATGCGGAGCCATCTATGCACTATACATCTGAGTGAAGGTGCCAAGGGGTGAGGCATAACAATCTGCTATGTTAACCGATACCTTCATATTTTCTTGCAACATGCAAGGGGGATCATGTTCAAAGATCATCCTATACATCGGGGTGAAGAAGTGGTATGATAGTTGTAGTATAACTCCATGGAAGTTGCACTTAGAGAATAACTTGCAATAGATATGCATAGAGGTTTCTGAAGGTGTCCATGCCCAACCTAAGCCAAAGAACTGTTGATGGGCACAAATTGCATCATGAATGTAGGTGGGCATGAATAGATTTTCTTTCTGACCCTTGCATGAATGTCAAACATTTTCTACTTGACCATTTAGTTGGAGAGCCAACATGTCGAACCAATTGATAGGTATTCTGTTATTCGTTAGCTGATCCAACACAATCACCCAACTCTGTGAGTGGGTCTCTATACTTTCTTGGTCGTATAAGCAGTATGCGAAGATGACCAAGAAATGATAAAACTTTCGAAGTGTATTTGTCTTGTATACTTAATTGGGTGCTGCCCTAAACTTAGACGGCTCTCTCACCCAACTCTTCAAGATGTATCTTGAGTTCGCACTACTTTTGGGATGGGTGAAGAGTGCATCCATTTTATTCACATTTGCGACAAGTGATATATCTCATGAAAGTTCTCTACCCTAATGGTAGCTAGTTTTGTTTCATTGACACCGTTCAGAACCATTGTCTCTAGATGAGTATGTGAGACAATCCAATGGATCATGTCCACGCATGGAAATGCGAGATACCTACATGCAACCTGGTACAAGCCATACTTGTGTATGTTGAAGTAGACTCTATGATCCTCTAGATTCTCCTCAAAGGTGACTCAAAATATTTCATTAATGTCCTAGCATGTGATCTTGATCTCCTTTTCTATGAGAAACTTATTATCTTCATCGATGGGAAAACTCATAGACACTTGCTTGACCACATCTCCAGTTGCACTCTCAATGGTGTCCTTTGACCCTACTCTCTTGGAAGCCATCATACCTATACTGTTGAAAGATTGATGAACACCTGTGGTACCTGTAGACATACCAACAATCACGGAAATCAAACTGTCAGTTGTAAACCAAAATAAACCTGAGGATTGATATGAAACACACCTGATTGACTAACTGGGAAAATTTGTAGTTTTCTCTAGGAGATGTTGGGAGATTCGCTATTGAAACTGTATAGAGTATAGTCTAGGATGATAGTGAGTTGATTGACTACTAAAACTGTGAAGAGCATAGTCCATCTTGGCTTGCTGAAGACTAGAACTGTGCAATGTGTAGTTTTAGTTAGCATGATTGCTACTGAGGAAATTGCATGGCACAATCTCGACGGCAAACTAAGGAATTGTCTCTCATAAATGCATAGAGCACATCCTAGGAGGCCAACATGAGGCAATATTTGTGCAATTCCTGGGAGATGGGCAAGGCCTTACATCCTAGAAATTCACAGTTCAAGACGGGTAAGGCAAGGTCTAGGCTAAGGCAGCTCAGACCTACCGACGGGCGATTGAAAATAGTATGGATTGAATACATGTACAGAGATGGTGAAAACATGAGTGAGTGAAAATGCATGTGATTATAGTCAGTGCAGGATTCAGTAAAATGGGAAAACAATGAAGTGTGTGAAGTGGGTCACCGCAATGGTGACCATTAGTGCAGAAACAATGTCATGCATGCGACAACGAGGAAATGAATGAAAAACTTGAAACAATGCTTCTACAAGCTAACATGCATTGAAATAAAACAATATTTCAATAAAACAAAAGAAACAACATTCACAAAAAACAAAATGTAAAAAGCGATAGAAAAGCAGCAAAAGACTTGAAAAGCGTACTTACTCGAAAAAGGTTGTGTTGAGTGCGCTGAAGGTTCCTAGATACGTTGAGGAATGCCGGAGCTCTAAGATTTAAAGTGAGGAGTGAGCTGTGAGGCATCAAACAAACATTTTTTTACAAGATTGAGGCTTATGACGTGCATGCCACGATTATGGGAAGAAGTGACACTTGGCGGGAGGTTTCTAAAACAGATTTTGGATGTAACCCCCAACTGCTAAAAATAGATCCCTAAAAACTAGGGATTATTTTTTCTTTTTCCTTTTTCGGGAAAAAAATCCCAAGCATGCAAGGCAAGATTTCACAATCCTAGAGGGAACTAGACAACCTGTGAGCACATGCAATGGTCAACAAGTCTTGGGATGATTTCTGCATAGTTTCTAGGTGGAATGGCTCTGACTACCCCTGAAGCTCTACACAATTTATCGACTGAAGCCAAGGCTACCAGCTAGAACTGTGCAAATTTTGAGAGAAATCCCAGTGATGGGCTTCTCTACATAATTTTCTTGGGTAACATAGACTACCTACTCTATGAATTCTGGAGAGTAGTACTGGCTACCAGGATGCACTATGCAATTCCAGAGAACAAAGCTAGTTGCGCTCTAGTGCTATGCAATTTTCCAATTCAAGAAAAGAACAAGTTTGAAACCAAGTCACAAGAGGTCATCTTGGAGGTGAAAGGCAACTTAGTGAACACAAGCTAATATGCCAAAGAAACTCAACTAAAAGCATAAGTACCTAGGCAGTGTAAGACATGCTGCTAAGGATGATTGGTAGGGAGGCTCCAAAATGAAGCTAACGAAAAATTTTGGAGGATGGTTGTAGCTGCTACAATATTAACAACACACTGGTAGAACTCCAGCTCTTTGAATGGGCTTTGTTTCATGAAAAGCAAGTCTAACTCCTCCGGAAGTATTGTTTGATTCATTGATCATCGTGGTTTCCACATTAGCTTGAGCGAAAGATGTAGCACCTATCATGCCCTTGATTGGTCATAACACATTCGAAGCCAATTCAACTGAGTTGTTTTGATTGGGGATGAGGGGTATATTGTTTAACAAGTAATATGTCTGTCAAAGCTTAAGTTTCATCTCTAGTGTTTCTCTGCTGCCAACAGGCCTAGATAGTTCCCCGATGGAGTCACGCAGGAATACAAGCAATGCTCCACTGCCAACAAGCCTGGCTAGTACCCCAATGAAGTTACTTGCATCACCTCTCTGCATAGGAAGCATTTCTTTTCTTTCACCTTATTCATTCTTCATTTTTTCGTTTTTTCATGGAACTGTGCATAGGCACTTATTTATTTCAAAGGCGGAAGAGGGATCCTAACTTATTGAATGTAGAAGAGGTTGTTCCTATAGAGAAGTAGGTTATATATACCTCTAACATACTTGTTAAGGTTTTCCCCCTCACCTTAATCCACTTGACTGAGCTGACAAGGTTTAACCCAAAAAATAACTGACTAGAGTATGTGGCACTAGTTAGAGTTCAATTGTTGTGTTTTCACCAAGATTCACTTCTAATAGAACATATTTCCCATTGGTGTATCATTGGTTGAAGACAAAAAATACTGCATAAAGAGAGAGGACAACAAATAGCCAAGTGTTTATATTTGTACAAGTACTCTTGTACTTTACCCTACTTGTCTTAAGAGTCTATTATGGTTTCATGCGAAACTAACCTATGGACATAAACAAGCAAATGAAACAATAAAGCAAAGAGAAAAAGAAAATGTGAAAGAAAAGAAGGTAAGCAAAGAAGGCAAGCAAGAAAACTAAAAAACAAATAAAGAAAGCAAACATGCATGCAAGCAAACAAGACACAAAGCAAACACTACTCCTACTCCTAAGCTAATGGTGCATGGGTCTAATCACGTGAAATGATATTTCTAATGCAGCCACCAACGCATTAGTTGAACCATGTTGGTGAAGGCATGGTTCACAAATAGGGTAGTCATGAGAACTAGCCAACATGAAAGATATAACAATGACAACAAACCCACTCTGAGTTTAAATACATCCACAGAAAAGAAAAGAGTGAAAGCGCAAGACAAGAATTCTACAGACCTATCATGGTGTTGTGACACACTACATGCAGATGATAAGAATGCACACTCTCTTGACTATGATAGACAAGCAAACATGAGAAAGAGAGACAACTTATGCCTAGTGTTAGGGCCCTATAATTATAGGATTCACAATTTTGAATTGTCTATGGTTAGTCTGGTAATATTATACATACTTTTGCTATCTGCAAAAATGTTTTCCATATTAAAAATTAAAAGATGTAAAGAGCGTATGTCCTAAAATAAAAATCAAAGGAAGAAAGAATAAGAAAAGATCAAAAAAGTCAAAAAATATGAACCCCAAACAAACACAAATCATGAAAGTGTGCAAGTCTAAGTGCCACTTCTTTTTACTTTATTGTATGAAATAATGGTTGTGTGCAACTTGTCATAAATGCCACAACCCATGATAGTCAAACTATTTAATCTTGACTACTTCATGTTTTAAATTTCATGTTTATAGATAGAGAATAAAGACCTAGCCAGACTGTTTAATCTTGGCAGATCAATAGTTAGGCAGAGAAATAAAATGTGCTCATAAGCTTAATGTGAGCCATTGGAAGATATAAGGTCAAAATTAGATAGTTTACTTTTTAAAAGAAAAAGGAAAGAAAGGGTTTTCTAGCTTAAATGCACCCAATAAAGTGAAGAAGAAATGTTAGGGTAAGTAAAGGGTAAGTAGAAGAAAGGTTGCAGAAGTACAAAATTTATTGGAGCATAAGCACATTTATCATGCTTGATCCTATGTTTTAGTGTGTAGGAGTAGTTATGAAAGTGCAAGGATGTTCACAATCCAATTTAATTAGCTTGCCCTCATTTCATTTCAACCCCCCACTACATACTTACTAATTTCCCCATTATCCCATCATTGCTTGTTAAAATACCCTTTCTCCCTTCATTTTGGCCCTTACCCCTTCGTTCCACACATTTATCTAGCAAATTACCCTCCAAACTAATATCCTTACACAAAAACCCCTTTTCCCTAGTGTGAAACCCATTCTCATTTGGAAAATCATTTTCCCGTTATTAATTTCCCTATTTCACACAAAAAAAATATAAAAACCCATAAATCCCCCTTGTCCTAAGTTTAAATTCTCCCCCCCGCATTACTTTATTAACTACACCATTCATACATTTCCCGACAAAAACCTTTTAAACCATAAAACCCCATATATCCTAAGTTTTGTTCGCCCCTGCTTTGCTTTAGTTAACTCCGCAATTCACCATTTTCCCAATATAAAAACCTTTAACCCACCCCCTTGTTGCGGTTAACAAACCCTGCCGCATTTAACCCTGATCCCACTATATTGAACCCACACATTATACTTTTCACCCGCACCACTTATTCATTAGATAATTACAAGTTAAGTGTAATTATCCCCCAAGCCCAACTAATCTCCACCTAATTACCCTCCATGCAACTTCACTGTGCGATAGCCGTTAGATCTTTCACCCCCAAATCTGATGCTACACATCCATATCACGCACTCCCGATGTCCGACCTTTACCAGCCCAAAAATGCGCAAGGTTCATGGTTTTTCTCGAGCCCCTTTTGGCTACATGGTAGCACCGGGTGAACTCGCATGCTCTCAAGGAAATACCGCTCGATGGCCAAAAGCGATGCGATGAGACTTAATACCACCTCCCCACTAAATCCAAAACCACTCACTATTCATATTATAAAATTCTACGCCAATTCTAGATGTAACCCGTTAAAACACCAAAGACCCTCGTTTCACTCTTTTTGCTCGTATTTCACTAAAACCTGTCTAACACTTCCTATGCCACCCTAAACCTCTACAGCCGAATTTCACCATGGATTACCTCCCGAACACACTTTGGACTCCATCCACAATTCGTCCTAATTCAAATACAACCTTCGGTCACCTCCTCTAAAACTTAGATTTTATTAACAAATTGTTTTATTTTGCAGGGAATTAGCAGAATAGGAGCTTGGATAAACAGTTTTGATACTAGTTCCAAAAACCGTTTAATCCAATATTTGCAAGGAAGATGTATTCAAAAGCCTTAATTCAGAAGAAAAAGACAATTATCATAAAGCATGAAGAAATCATTTACGCAGAGGCAACAATGGTTAAAACAGAGATAAAATCATTTTCACCAACACAGTAAAACATTCTTACAAACCACTCAGAAAGAAACATTTTGTATTTTTTCTGACTTAGTTACCGGAGAATCCACAGTAAGAACCATTTTTTCCAACGTTTCAAATCCCAACCGGGACCCATCATCAGGACCATTTTGTAGTTTACATGTGTCTCATAGTAAAAATAATTTTTACTAAAAACACAAAAGCATGAAAGAGTGAGTAAGATTTATAGTGAAAGGTAAAAGTAAAAGTAGGTGACAAAGCATTCATGTTAAAAGAAATATAGTTGAAAGATAAACAAAGGATGCAGATGAAAGTGTATCAGATGAAAGGTCATAAGAAAATATGACATCCAATGTGAAGAAAAAACAACCAAGTAGCTTAAACGGCAAAAGATAAGAGACTAAAAGACAACAAAACCTAAATAACAAGGACAACAAATAGCAGTTCAATAGTTGTCTCAGTCTTCTTGCATGAAGATATTTCCTTTCCCTAGATTAGTTCTCAATGCAGTTTGAGATATTTTCTAAGTTCTTTTTGTATAAATACTTCACAATTCGAAGTATTCAGTGTGGATTTCTATACATTTGTAGAGTTATTTTGATCTTAAACCCAACGGTGATTGTACCAATTTTCATGTCAACGGACTGGAGTAAGTAATAAAAATATTTCAGTAGAGGATTCATGAGATGAGCTATTGCAGTTAAGTATCTTCTTTGTCTGATTTTTTTACCTTCTTATTTGTTTCATAAACTTAATTTTTATCTAAATTTGTATGAATTAATTGGAAATTTAACTCAAAATTTGTTTAAGTACACTCTGTTTTGCATAGTTAGTCATTTATATGTTTTCCTCTGATACCTAGATTTGAGAACCCTTAATTGTTGTCCCATCCCAGTTGACCTCTTTAAGTTTTCTTCATGATCCAGCCTAAGGAACCCTTAATTGCTCCCTAGATCCGATTGGAAACCATTTCACCATCAAGCCTTTGAGATCTGTAGTAACTCATCTATCTTGCCCTATAGACACTATTTTTAGAACTTAATCCACTCTTGTTTTTCTGACATTTGACCCCATAGCCCAATGGTAGAAGACAAACCTTTTCATCTAAGTAAGTGATCTGACCACCCAAATTCAGATAAAAAACCCAAGCACAATCATAACTAGCCTAAAAACCAATAACTAAACAAAGTTAAATTAAAAAGAGAGAGCCCTCTCTGAGATTAGGAAGGCTAGATCTTGAACTCCAAAAGAAGTTTGTGGTTACCTCTATTGTTTCTTTTTCTGAAAAATTAGGAGAAATTTTGGAGTGATAAAACCTAGCAAGTGTGCTTGTTGTGTATGATTCCTCCAATGCATGAGCAATGGGATCATGTGAGTCAAGTGAAGGAAGTGAAATATCTATATGGTATTGACCTTCTGTGCATACAAATAAGTGATGAGGAGCCTTGGGTTTTTTAGCGATTTCCAAATCGGAAGTGAAACCAACCTGAGGACAATGAGGGCTTGACATAACCATTAGCTCAGGCTGAAGTGCCTCGACAGCCTACGGGGTTTCAACTTCATTGACAGATAGATCATCATAAGTGGGTGGCTTTGAAATATCAACAACGATTGAATCAACATTATGATCAAATATAGGAGTAAAGAGATCACAACAACTACAATTAGAAAAATCAATGAGTTCATCGACATCCTCATGATATGATGAATCATACAGAGGGGTAGATGAGAAGCAAGAATGTTCACCCTCTGCACTTCTAAAAATAGTCGATGAAAAATCGAGTGGGTTCTCAATGAAAGATTTTTCCTCTCCGTTATCAAATGATGGACTGACATCTAGTGTGTTCTGCAAATGATCAGAAGTAGATGCATCCAGGGATGAATTTACACAAGGAAAATCTGAAATAACAGAATCACCAAAGATGTCAGGAAAAATTAGAGGATGCGTGGACAAAAGGAGATCATCCTTCACCATATGTTCATGTTCAGATTCTGAGTCGTACTCATTGTAGATGAAAACATAGGTTGGTTGTGCAACATGAAGTCCATCGATGGTTTGATCTTTGTTGACAACAAGTCGGGAGTTCAGAATGGAAGAACACAAGACAGTGCAATCCAGAGGATCAACAAAATGCAGGGACAAATCTTGAGGTAACAAGTGCATATGAAAACCCATGGGCTTCGCAACCAAATCTGTGCAGAAATTGAGATTAGTGAGGGTGGGAGGATGTGACAGTTGAACATACTTGTGTGCATGCTCTCCCACATCACTCTGTAGGGGTGGAGTTGTTTGATGAGGGGAAGGTGAACAATCATTTTTGAAAGCAACTGTATCCTATTGAGATAATTCAACTCCATCACCAAAGTATGCTGAGTGGGGTTTGAGATTTTTCTTCACTTTTGGGTAGAACGATTTGATACATACATACTCATATATTTCCCAAAGATATTGGAACTTCATCTTACTTTTCGAAGCTTCAAAAGAGAGAAGATGGCAGTGCCCCCAAAATTCCATTAGAGATTCATGCATGGCATTCCATTGTTGTAACTTTTTTCAATCAAGTGCTTAAGCATCGAAATGGTAAAAAAGAGGTACTATTAGATCACTGAGCTACATGAATGAGTGCATAGAGTTAGGAGGCAACATGGCACACCATATAAATGGGTAGTAGCGAGGTGTGTGTGAAAGAACCATACAGAACACCGTTTCATTAAGAACTTCCACATTCTCCATGAGTGGATGGAAATTATATAAGTGCTCAAGCCAGGCCACTTCACCTTCACCATCATACATGATTTGTGACAAGTCATCACATAACTACCTCTCGACTTCAAAGATACGTCCATTGGACAAATATTTCAGAGGCTGAACTATAACGAACACCATGACAGGTCTATGAAGATTCAAAATGGATTGTGAGGACTCAACTTGTCATCAGGCCCTCCTTCTAGCACCATAAATATTGACAGTGCTGGACCCGCCAGCATGTAAAGGGATATCCTTGGTAAGAAGTCCCAACTAGACCTCAGACCGTTTGGAGTAGGAGTCCCAGCAGTGGGTAGTATAGTATCACCTTGACTTCGGTTGCACATAGAGGTAAGTAAGATTTCATTTTTGGAAGAAAGAGTTTGACCTTACAGTGATTCAGGGAAGATGCATGTAAAGGCTTTGACACATAGAAGGGGAGAGGAGTTTTCTCCTTAGAAGCCTGTAATAGGGCACAGCTCGAAAGGGAACGCATGGGTTGAAAGACATCACGAGATGGAAAGTAGAATAGTCGACAATCGAAAGTGATGAGTTCAGCCAAAAACATGCTTTGATAAGATTCATAAAAACACACACGGAATAATCCATACATACATGTGTAAGTTACAACTACATACATTGTTAGAGTAACCAGAATAGTCGAACTACAATAAAAATAAATGCATGAAACATGTTAGCTCTATTATACCAAAAGAGTGAAATATCAAATCATACATACAACCATGATAGCCACTAGCCCCAATTGTGGAACATTACAGTCATTGTCGCCTGCTCCTCCAAAGAGATGTACTCACTCTGCACTGTGGAGAAGCCATGGCTCGTTACAATACACTCCAAGATTTCTCTAAATTATACCTCAAAAAATATTGACTCCCAAAAGCCTTTACAATGAGTTAGGAGGTTCTATATATAGAAAAGGGTGAGGTGACCCTTGACATTCCCTTTTGTGACTCTTCAACTACCCTCTTAACTCTTCAATTACACATGACTATTTACATTCTACTATTGACACTTGATCCTTCACTTTGCAACATTTTACAATAAAATATACACATGTACCCATGTGAGACAAAAATGGTCTTGAGTAAGCCATGCAAGATATCACTGAGACTCAGAAAACTGAGGGAAGACTAATGTGTTCACATCCTCTTGGTGGTCGATGGTGGCGAACTAATGCCAAAATTGGTAGTCTGCTATGTTGTCCGCGTACTATGTGGTGACATCCTTCTAAAAGCAAACTCTTACCTCTGTTGCATCCAGGTACATTGATTTGGCACCTATGTCCAACTTTTCATATAACATGCACATCATGGTCTTGAGTACATCTACACCAATGACATGCTGGTGCATCATGTCTACGCTCATTTGCAAATTTGTCCTGGTGACTATGCACATCAACTCCTCGAAGTACATGTCTAGCTCCAGTCAAACTTGGTTCTTTGCTTTTGCCTCATTGAGTGTGCCAATGGATGGGATCACATGCATGCGTACAATGACATCCATTCTCTTGAAAACTCATACATTGAAGCCTATAAGCTGATGACGAGTTGTGTAAGTTCCTCATAGTTCTGAATCTTACTATGGATGCATGCCTTCAACTCCACCGCATTTGTCTTCATCATCTTTGGAAAGTACAAAGGGGCTCCCTTGTACCTTATTGTCCATATCTGAATGTGATTGACAAAAATGTGTATGTCTATCAAGATGCGTGCTCTCCTAGCACAACATTGCTGCGAACCATTAAGATGAATAACTGACTTATGCATGATGATGAATCTGAAGTACAACTTTTGCATGACTATCTCGAGAGACACCACTTCATCAAGTATCACTTTCCTCCACTCTGATCTGGAGGATGTTAGAGCTTTCTCTCTCTGGTCGGTCGCTTGAAATTACATAGCCATGTTCTTTGTCTCATCTATCAAGAATCTCACACTTGAGTTGGTGGCTTTGACATATGCCTTTGTAGCATCATCCAATATAGCTAGATGTTTGTGCACATCATACATGATCACTCATTCTTCAAAACATGCAAGATATGCATGGATATCTAGAGTGGGCACTTTTCATGACTGCACAACTTTATGTTGTGACACATCAAAGGATATGTTGTGCAAATATGCTTCTAGATTGTCTTCAAGGATTTCAGTGTCTCCTTGATTGCTTGGGACTTTCTTTTCTCCTTGATCTGCTGAAGCTGCTGGAGTGACCTCTAAGCCTTTGGGCATGAGATCTATATCATAATCCTCCTCTAGCTGAACTAAATCATGTCCATATGCTCCAACATTTGTTTAGTCTCTTGATAAAATTCATGCTCCTATGACTGCTCATCATGTTTTCTATCTGCTAGCTGTGATGACTCAATAACCTGCATTTGTACAATTTAATCAATGTGTACACACTACACTTCCAATTGTTCTTGTTCCTACTACGCTTCCTTCTCCTTTTTGTGAGCTCTTGTTCTTCCCTTAGTTCTTTCTTCACCTCCTGCAACTTCTTTTCCATCTCTTCCAGTTTCTGCTTCTCTGTTTGTCTTTGCACAATCCTTCTGTTGCGCTATTACTTCTTTGCCTCAATCTCCAAAGCTGCTCTCATTACAAGTAGATCTGCGTTGAACTTGCATCTTTGCTCCGCCTCTGTGCTGTTGCCAACCTTTCTCTTTCCTCTTTGATGCACAAGTCTGTTGCCCTCTACTGATGTTGATGTTGCTGGTTTGTCAAGTGTTGCTGCCTTGTGCACTGGTAACCATTATACAACCACTCTAACTAGTTCATTGAGCCTTGAGGCGTTGCAGCAATATCTCCATGGGTCTTCCTCAAGCCAATGAGATGTCCCATGGACCCAAGGATGATACACTCTTACACAGTGGTACTTCACTAAGAAATCCAGGTCATATGGATTGAAACTGGTAGTGCCGAAGGTGAATCTCTTGAATTCCTCTATTGCGGCCTTAGCATGCTTGAGATTCTGGATCTCATACAACCCGATCCACAATGGAATAGCGGGCCAAGGTGCCTTCTTCTTCTTATGTAGTCTCGCTGCCAACCTTGTCAAGATGTGGTATCCAACCTGTTGCATCACAAACTTGTCTATGGAAAAATTCGGTAATACATACAGAGCCTTCTCCTTGTTGTACATCTGGATAAAGGTGTGAAGGGGTGAGGCATACAAATATGTTATGTTAAGAAATAACTCCATGGCTTCCTGTGACATGCAAGGCGGATCATGTTCAAATATCATCTTGTACACCGAGGTGATGAAGTGGTTTGATAGTTGTAGCATAACTTCACAAAAGTAGCACCTAGAAAACAACCTGCAATAGTTATGCATAGGGGTTTCTGAAGGTGTCTATGCCCAACCCAACCCAGGGAATTTTTTACGGGCACAGATTGCATTAAGAATGTAGGTAGACATGAATAGATTTACTTACTAACCCTTGGGTGGATGTCGGGGATTTTCTATTTGACCCTTCAGCTAGAGAGCCAACATGCCAAACCAATTTAAAGGTCTTCCATCATTTTCCATCCAATCCAAAATAATCACCCAACTCTACTGGGAGATCTCTATACTCTCTTAGCCATATAAGTGGCATGAGAAGATGACCAAGAGCTGATAAGCCTTATGCAGTGTCCTTTTCTTGTAGACCTAGTTAGGTGTTGTCCTAAACTTAAATGAATCTCTCACCCAGCTCTTTAAGATGTCTCTTGAGTTTGCATTGATGTTGGGGTGAGTGAAGAGTGCATCTATTTTGTTGACTAGCTGCACCAAGTGATATATCTCTTGAAATTCCTATACTCTGAAGGTAGAAAGTTATGTTCCACTGACACTACTCAGTACCATTATCTCTGGATCAATATGCGAGACAATCCATTCAATCATGTTTGCGCATGGACATATGGGATACCTGCATGAAACTTGGTACAAGCCAGACTTGTGTATGTTGACAAAGACTCTGCGGTCCTCCAGATTCTCCTCAACAGTGCCTGAGAAGATGTCATTGATGTCCCACCATCTGATCTTGATCTCCTTGTCTATTAATAGCTTAGAATATTCATATATGGGAAACCGCATATACACTTTCTTGACAACATCTCCAGTTGCGCTCTCAATGGTGTCCTTTGACCCTACTCTCTTGGAAGCCATCGTACTTATACTGCTAAGAGACTAATGAACACCTGTGATACTTAGACACATATCAACACTCATGGAAATAAAAATTTCATTTGGAAACCTAAATCAACTTGCGAATTGACATGGAACACACTTGATTGAGTGACTGGGAAAATTGCGTAGTTTTCTCTAGGAGAGGGTGGGAGACTGACTGCTGAAACTGCACAGAGCATAGTCTAGGATGATAGTGATCTAAATGAATTCTAACACTGCACAGAGCATAGTCCAGATTGGCTTACTAAGGACTGTAACTGTGTTATACGTAGTTTCAGTCAACATGACTGATACCCAAGCAATTGTACTGCGCAATCCTGGGGGCCAACTGAGGCACTGTCTCACAGAATTGCGTAGAGCACATCCTGGGAGGCCAGTGTGAGGTAGGCTATACACAATTGCTGGGAGCACGATAAGGCCTTCCATCCCATACATTCACAATGCAATCAGAACAAGGCAAGGTCCAGACCAAAGCAACTCAAACTTGCCGACGAACGACTAAAAACAATAAGGTTTGAATGCATGCGCAGAGATGGTGTAAAAATGAATGAGTGAACATGCATGTGATTAAATTCAGTGTAGGATTCAGTAAAATGGGAGAACAATGAAGTGTGTGAGGTGAGTCACCGCAACAGTGACCATTAGTATAGAAACATTGTCATGCATGCAAACAAAAGGAAAGAATGCAAAACTCAAAACAATGCTTGTACAAACTAACATGCATTGAAACGACAACAAGAATTCAATAAAACAAAGCAAACAACATTCACACAAATTGAAATGTAAAAAGTGATATAAAAGCAATAAAAGACATGAAAAGAGAACTTACCAAAAAAAAATTGTGTTGAGTGTGCTGATGGTTCCTAGATGCATTAGGGAATGCTAGAGCTCTAAGATATAAAGTGAGGAGTGAGCTTTGAGGCATCAAATAATATTTTTGACAAGATAGAGGCTTATGGTGCACATGCCATGATTCTAGGAAGAAGAAACACTTGGCGGGAGGTTTCTAAAACAAATTTTGCATATAACCCCCAACTACTAAAAATAGATCCCTAAAATCTAGGAATGCTTTTTTCTTTCTTCTTTTTTGGGAAAAACTTCCCATGTATGCAAGGCAAGACTGCATAGTCCTAGAGGGAACCATTCAACCTGTGAGCACATGCAATAGTTAGAAATCCTTGGGATGACTTCTGCATAGTTTCTTAGTGGCTTTGGCTTCCTCTAAAGCTCTATGCAATTTCTAGACTGAAGCCAAGGTTGGCAGCGAAAACTGCGCAAATTCTGAGAGTAATCCCGGTGATGGGCTACTCTATGCAATTTTCTTAGAGAGGGCAGCCTGCCTACTTTTCACAATTCTAGAGAGCAGCACTGGCTACGAGGATGCACCACGCAATTCTGAAGAGCAAGGCTGGTTTCCCTCCAGTGTTGTGCAGCTTTTGAATTCAGCACAATATCCTATTTGAAACCACGTCATGGGAGGTTTGCTTCCTAGTGAAAGACAAACAAGTTAGTGAGCACAAGCTGATATGCCAAAGAAACTCAACTGAAAGCATAAGTGCCTATGAAGTGCAAGATATGCTAATAAGGATGGTTGGTAGGGAGGCTCCAAAAGGAAGCTAAGGAAAATTTTTGGAGGATGATTGTAGCCACTACAACACATAGAAAAATAAACCTCTAAGGAGCAACAATGATGAACTCTACATTCACATTTACACCATAGAATCTCTGCAATTTTTAGATTGTTTCCCTATCATGTAAAAGAAATAAATTCCTTCCTTTATGGTACACAATAAGTTAATAATTATAATTGCAAACCTAAACTTACCCACTCTTTATACATATACCTATTATTTCCTAAATCGATATAAAGATGAAGAAAAAATTGTCATGGCACTTGAATTCCTCTTTCACTTCACCTTGCTATTAAAATCCCACACAATTATATTTCACTCTACCTTCGCCTTAAAACTTCAAATATTTAGTTATAATCCACTATGGTTTTTTTGGCAGAATGAATTGTTTTCCTAAACCTCACACGCACATACACACACACATAGTCTAGTCCAAAAATTTTGCTTAATCTATTATTGACAATGTTGTTGGGTACTTAATAACTATGTGCAAATATATTAGGTTCATATATTATAGGATTGGGTGTACTAAAACATGTTGACATGCTTACTAAGGATTCTATTCAAGGATGCGGGGAAGAATCCTTTAACATTTTGCAATGATGTTTTCCTTACAAGAAAAAATATGTAGTAGTTGTACCCATGGAAACTGAAGCTATGATAGCGTACCTATTATACAAGTAGAATAGTTGGCACAAAGAATGAGAGATTACTTTGAATCAAAGTGGAAAATAATAATGAAATAATTTTGAGGCTAGGGTGAGGATGTACCAAGGATGTTACCTCATGGTTCCATTGTAGGGGAATAGTAGAAGATGACATGCTTCAAAATATTAATGCAATTAATAATATTATTATAACTAAGTTTGAAGAAAAAATTATTGTATTACAATGTGACTGAGAATTACTAGGAATGCACTTATTACAAATACATTATTAATCTTAAATTAAAATACTACACTATTGCTAATTTTGAAAATAACATATACAAACATTGTTAAAATAAGAAAAAATGCCTATAAACATCCTCATAAACAAGAAAAGAAAAGAAAACAATAATTAAAACAAAATAAATCCTTGATAGGGGTGTTATAACAAATTTATCAACTTAATGAGAAATATAACCTCAAAATGAGAACTCTAGCAAAAAAAACACCAAAATACATAAAAAACAACCCAAAAATGAAAAGTGTATATATTGGAATGACATTTGTTTGGGGGTAAATTTTCAAATTTTTTTAAAAATGACAGTAAATACCAATTTGTTTTGCAAAAAAGGTAGGAAAAACACCCTGAAAAGAAAAATATTGATGCAATTTGATGATGCATCAACACTTTTTTCTTGGGGGATGGATGGGGAGGGGTTAAAATTTCAATTTTTTTTAACAATAACATTGAAAACTAAAATATTCATGCACATGAATGAAAAAACACCCTGAAATCAAAAAAGCGTTGTTGGGGAAATGAACATTTTTTTTTTTTTTTTGGGGGGGGGGGTGTGGGGGAACAAAATTCCAACATTTTTAGCAATGACATTAAAAAAAAATTGCCATGACTCCAAAAGTTATTAAAATTCCAATAGTATCCACAATATGTTGAAGATAAAATACCACGACTCCTAAAAACCTAAAAATTCTAATAATTTTCTACCATGGAATTAAATATGAATATCATAATGTTGGAATTATGGAGTGCATGGTTCTAGTTAGCTGAATTTGGCATTGGTTCATTATGGAAGTTAGGTCATGTTGGCATTGATCTCAACACTATCTAGACTAGTTGATGTTTGGATACCTTCCTTGTAGCATGGCTGCAGCTGATTATGTCAACATTGAAATGGTTATGTTGGTATTCAATTCAACCTTTCATGTCAACATTTGATGATGTAGCTTGTTGGTAGAATGGTGTTCATGGATAATTTTTTTGTGTTGGCATGCGCATTGATGTTCATTTTGTGCTGCCTTGTTATGCATTGATTGGAGGATTTGTAGATGCTACTACATGTTAATGATGTAGATCTACAGGTGATAGAGATGATGTATCAAGTTTCATTCATGTTGTTGAGTTGGCTCATTTGATGAGTTGTCATACTAGGTCTTCATGATTTTGCACATGGAGATGACTTGTTGCAGCAATATGTTAGTCTAATGATGATGTTATAAAGGTGCTACATAGTGTGTTTGGATGTGTTGCAGATTGTGAAGGTGGTTGAGGAGATTTGAGGACTTGTTGGCACTCATTCTAGCCTTTGTTTGTTGGTTTGTAGGTACATTTAGTAGTGAGACTTGGGAGACATGCTTAGGCTATTTGGAGAGGTGTCAATGGACTTGATAGAAGTTTGAAGGCTCGTACAGGAGCTAGAGGAGAGGTTTTAATAGGTGGCTAAAGTCCTGAGCATAGGATATTAGGTTTTTACCATCCTCTTCCCCAACCACACCCATGAAAGCTTGTGAGCACACTTGAAAGGCTCAAACTACATGGAAAGAAGCCTGCGCATGCGGATGCAACCAAGATCAGATTGTTTTGAGCACGCGGTTGAAGTTCCAGGAAAAAAATATTCATATTCCTTGTGTAGATTGGATGTATTTTCGCATGGAAATTCCTAGAGGCTTCTAGATTAATTTAAAAAGGTCAAAATTGGTTTGAAAATTCTTCGAATGGATGTGAATGCATTTAATTCACAAGTAGTGATGGTTGAAGATTCATTTCATCAAATTTTTGCACTCTTGATCCGAGGCTGAAGGTGAATTTTACCATACATGTTTTATATTTGTCATTTTGGAGTTGGGTGAGGTTGAATAAGTTATTATGTGAGTGATAAGGCTACAAAGAAGTAGAGTAATGATTCAGACCTAGTTGAGAGTGGAGATAGATTATGCAAGAGTGAAAATGGAAATGAGTGGAGTAGCATCTATCCACTGGTTGTCATTGCTTTCTTCATCAAAATTTCTTGGTTCAATGTTTTATAGCATGCCAATTTGAGCCTGATCTATTTTCTCTGCAAGTTTCCTCTATGTTTCAATTCCTTCTCTTTTATCTACAATAATTGGAATATTAGGGTGATTCTTTTGTACATGCCTTGAGGGATATTTTGAATGAGTCTCTGTATTTAATTATTACTCATCATGTGCTTCATTTTCTTCATTGTCATGGTGATGATATGGGTTCGACCCCTGGGTGATTTTGACAGCTTAGATTCCCCGAGGTCATGGTTTCTCAAGCCATACATCAATCCTAGAGGAACACAGACAACTCGACAAAAAAAAAACATGTATCCTTTATCGTTTGTTGAATATCCCAAAAATATTTCTTCATCTAATCTTGAATCAAACTTTCCTAATTTTTCATCATTTTTTTTATATAAAACGTTATTCCAAATACTTTAAAACTTCTGATAGATGTTCAATTACCCTGCCATAGTTCATATGAAATCTTATCACAGTTTGGTTTCATATGTGCCTTATTTAGAATATGAATGATTGTGTATACTTCTTTTGTCTAATGGGTTTTTGGAGTGTTTCTCTCATGTAGCATGGATTTGACCATTTTTTCTACAAATCTATTCTATCTCCATGCAACTCCATTTTATTGTTGACTATCTACAATAATATACTTCCTTTTATACCATCGTCGTCATAAAAATTTGTAAACTCATATGAAGTAAATTCACCTTCTCGGTGTGACCATATACACTGCTTGAAAACTTATCCTTGAACTTGAATAAATTTCAATCATATTTTCCCATTCGACCTTATCTTCAAATAGGATTTTGAGGTTTCTTTATCTTTGATATATCCCTAACTACTATCTTTTTATTAATCCTAATGATACAATCAAAATTGAGATGCTCTAATCTCCTATGCGATAGCCAAGAATTAGCATTTTTGGTGATGTAGCACTCTTCATTATCTTCCTTCAATAATATACATTATTTTCTATTTTAATTCCTTTAGACAACACCTTCCCTATTCTTGTTGATATGATCTCACAATCTTGAGCTTTGAAGATAACATCTTAACCTTTGTTACACATTTGACTAACACAACAAATTATGTTTTAGTCATTCATCAAACAATACATCCCAAGCCTTTCCTCTGCCATTATTTAGATTCAATGTACCCTCCCTCTAATTATTCTTGCTACATCACTTACAAATGTCACATTCCATATTTTATTTTCATCTAAAGTGACAAACTTTCTTTTATCCTTTGTCACATGTCTAGAATAACCACTTTCCACATACCATTGAATATTCTAATTTTGACCATACATGACTAGACCACACTTATCAACTTTCTTCTCTTCTTTCTTCTTTCTCCACCTCATATATTCATTTGTTCCACTATTGTTCTTAGGTTGTGGCCTACAATTCTTAAGCTAATATTCATATGAATTAGGCCCAAAATTCTGGCAATAGAAACATTTAGTGATATCAAAGAGAGGATAAAATGAATTCTTATCTAGATTCATGTTTGGTTTGATGCTTGCAGATCTATTATTTACTTGAGTTCTTTTGGGCTTCCTCAGTTCATTTCTTCTAACATAATCTCTGCAATTTATAGCTTTGTGTTTGAATTTTTTACAAAAGTAGCAATATCCATGAAAAAGGTTTCCATACCTGGTGATGGATGATATTTGAGGATAAAACCTTCTTTCCATTTGATGATATTGTCTCCTAAAGAAGTATGGTCTCTGATAGATTCTTAGTGTTTTTTTATCCACACCTTTTGTCTGTTACAATTTTCTGGAAGTGCTTCTTTGTTTCTACTCCTTAGGTGCAATGTTTCTTGTTGTGGGTTAGATGGGCTACTCAACTGCTTGTTTCTAGACTGATGTAGACTATAACTGTATCCCTTAACAACTTTTATAAAAGAAATTATCTTTTTCTCACCTATCTTACTTTCACTAGATTCTCCTTCATAACCTAACTCATCTATCATAAGTAAATACCTCTAAGAATTTAATATCACATCCAATTTTTTACATCCTTTTATATGTTGAAGGTTCATATTTAATTCAATTTCTGCCTTCTCTAGCTTTTCCTTCAAGGTTACTATTTAATTTGTGCCTTCTCTAGCTTTTTCTTCAAGGTTACTATTTATTCTTCCAATATTTCACACTCCCCACTTTTCTCTTATATTTGTTGAAGTAGAATTCCCTCCACACTCTTTTCTTCTTCTAATTCAACTTTTGACTTGACAAGTTGTTCTGAATTTGACTCTTCCTTAACATATTTAAAAAACATATCATTCCATTTCTTATGCTTCTCTTTTAGTCCATATATCTCCTCTAGGGCACTAATTAATTCCCCCTCAAGGTCTACCTCACCTTATTCTTCTTATTTGTCTTCATTAAATTCTTCTTCCAGGTTTTTTAGAGCCATGAGGATAAATTCGCTAGGTCCATCTTCACTAGAGAATTCATTGGAGTATTGAAATGTACTACTATCTTCTTGCACACAAATAACCTTGTTTTTAAATCTTTTCTTTTTATACATTTTATTAAAAAAGTTATTTTCTTTCCCTCTAAATGGATTTTATTCATTCTTATATGGACTTTGACAAATTTTGCATCTTCTTTGTTAGAGTCTAAGCATGAACATTCCTTTTCTTATGTAGACTTGACTTCTTTAAAAGTTGCATATCCGGTAGTTGACTTTCCTTTTGAAATTATCATCTCATATGTTGTTAAATAACCAAGTAGTTGACCCCTATTTGGAGTGTCAAAGTTTGTCTCTTCATAGATGGAACCATAGGATTAAACTTTGAAGGTATTGACCTCAGTATTTTTGGGACTATGACACATGCTCCGATTTCTTCTCTTATACCCATCATGAAATTAATAACTTCATCTAATCTTAGAAAGAACTTATCAATATATTCATCTTCATTCATTTTTAATATCTCAAACTACATTCTATATACTTGTAATTTGGCCATCTTTACTTTGGTATCTCCTTCATGAATATTTTTCAATTTATCCTAAATTTCTTTATTTGTTTTACAATGCATTACCCTAATAAATTCTAATTCACTTTATCCACTAAAAATATCATTCATAACTCTTCCATTTCCTGTAAAGTCTAGTTTGTCATCTTTGCCACTACTCATTTTCTTTATTTCTTCATACCCCATTAGCACAATAGCCGAGACTTATGCTCCAAGGGACATTAAATATGTCTTCATTCTCACTTTTTGGAAAGCATAATTTGTGCAAGTAAACAAAAGGGCTTCATTTTTTTAGAATCCTTCCTAACTATTCATTCTAATGATTTAGGACCTCCTTGTAGTCGTTAACCTAATTTCAAAGGAACTTTCTTACATACCAATTGATAAATGCTTGGAAATTACTAAGACGGGGGATGAATTAGTAATCATATGTTTTCAATTGTTTAGCTCAACTTGATTTCATTTTTCAAATATATTCTTTTGTGACTAGTGGCTTATGTATGTGTTCAATTATTAATTATTTCTTTTCCAATTACCAGATATAGACATTTGCATATGTACATATTCAAAATTAAAAATCATACACATAAGTGGGACATTCAACACGCACCACATGAAGACACGAGATATAGGTGGAAACCTATAAAGGGAGAAAAACACATTTTTTTGGCTGAAAGTGATTTGAAGGAAATATCCTACTCCCCTATTACATCAAATTTTCTATAGGCTTCAACCTACAAGACGATATTACCACAAGGAATCTCCAACTCCCACAAATTTTCTACAGGTTGCAACCCACAAGAGGCTACTACCTCAATAGGATACACCATAATGTTTATCAACCTAGAAATTTAAATGAGACTACAATACCCTAATCAGATAACAAATAATATTTTCTAGTTACCTGGTATTTGTCTCTATTTTGAAATAAATTTAAGTCCTCTCTTTTGTTGCTTATCCTCTCTACTGCTCTTCTTCAACTATGTTTATTTTTTGCTACCCTTTCCCTTCTCTTGTTGCCAGGTTATTCATAAACTATCTCATACAAATTATCAAGTCACAAAAACCTCACTTTCATTCAAAATGACAATTTTTATATAACAAAAGTTATTGACTATTTGCATTTAGTGTAGGAAATGAAATTGGAGTGGTACCACTTGGTCTACCAGAGTTGTTCACAATCCACCTCTTCATTTCCAGATATGGAACTTAGTTCAAGAGTTTTGTAATATTAAGAAAATGTAGAACAAATTAAGCCAACAAGAATTAATGCAATATATGGCTTTGAGATGTAAATTCAACATAAAATATTTGATAAAAATATCAAGTTCTCTAAACATTTTTCTTCGGCTCTCATGTGCCTTTATGTCTTCTTTTCGTTTGAAGTATAAACAAAAAATCAATCATCCATGTATTTTTTCAAATGTTAATGCTATGGATTTATGAAGGAACAAAATGAAATATAGATTCGAAACAAAACACAAATATACATCGAAAGATAACTTAAATTAATAAATAGAAATTGCTAAAAGAAATTATATTATAAGAGAAACCTAATAGCTCAGGCGATGGTAGCTTATCTATAAGAAGAGATGTGACAGTTACATGCCTTCTAAATTGTGTTATAATGAGGCTCACATGCCTTTTTTCATCAAGAAACAATGGAAAAACCTAAACATCCAAAAAACTAACCCTAGGAGATGAAGCGTCAAAAGTTTGAGCACCTCATTGGGGTACTTAGTTGTTACATCAACTTCTCGAGGTTGTAACTTTGGCATAAAATCTACATTTGGTTTGAATGATATCTCACAAATATCTATCCAAGGAAGACAAATTTCGACTATAAACCCCTATCATAGGCTATGAGTCTACCTGTTTTCCAAAACAACGCGATTTAGGGTCTCAAAACAACTTCGAATGTTCAAGACCTGAAAAACTGTTAAAATTAGTAAAATATGCTAGAAATTAGGAAACTAAAACGAAATAGTATTGGGGGTCCAAGTGGAATAGGAGGGTAGCCACTAATATCCACCTAGATCAATGCTCCCCCCTTAGGAAGCACTGGTCCCCATTCCAGTGAGTGCCTCCATGAGATGGGGAAACTTTTGCTGAACTTGGTCCCTAGTGAGCCACTTGCCTTGGTGCAAGAGCTAGCCAATGTTGACAACCCAATATAGTTGGATCCTTTATTTGTGAGTGTTATTAATTTTTTCTCCATGATTTGATCACTCATGACCTATTCAGTGCAATTTGGGTTGAGCTTTATTGGTGTTAGCTGCTCAACAATGTCTAGTGTTCGACAATGGTGGAATGTATGGTCAAAGGAATTCCACATTAAACACTGGGTGAAGGCCAAGGAATGGAAAAATGTTGAGCTCAAAATAATTTCCACCCATAACCTTGGTGATGGTGAAAGGCCCATATCAGAGTGGTCAAAGCTTCTGACGGGATCTTGATCATTATGTTGTTTATAATTGTCACTGGCTTTATGTAAAATATTTTGAACTTACTCATGGATGTGCTAGATGAGTTCAATAAACCCAGTGGATTTATTAACTTCAAACTAAACATGTGAAAAATATTCACGTGTAGTCCCAAGAGGCATTGCAGCATCAATGGGACACAATGGTTGAAATCCCATGCCCACTTGAAAGGTGTTCTGGTCGGTTGAGCTATGGAGAGCTCTGTTACAGTTGTGTTCCACATAGGGAAGATGCTCATCCCATGTTCGGGGATTCTTGGAGTTGTACATGCGTAGTCTGTCCATTATCATCCTATTCAAAACCTCTCTCTATCCATTAATATGAGGATGCAATGCAATTGACTTGGTGAGGTTAGTGTCCAAAAATGAATAGAGGCTCGACAAAAATGTGCTCAAGAACTTGCTATCCTAATTAGATATAATGGTCCATGGAATCCTAAAATGCACCCACACTCATTCAAATAAGAGTTTGAGAATGTATTTTGTTGTGATTCTCTTCTTGCAAGCCATAAATACAGCCATCTTAGAAAATATATCATTGACCACAAATACATGATCGTTACCATGCTTGTTAGAAGGAAGTCCGGACATATAATCCATGGAGATGGATTCCTAAGGCTGGCTAGGAGTAGATGGAGGAGTTTCTAGGCCTTTTTTCTTAATGGATGGCTTGGATACAACACAAGCAATGCAGGATATGATATACTTCCCCTATGTCTGTATAAATTTAAGAGGTGGGTGATCTATGTGGATGATCGTCTCCTTCCCCAAAATGTAATATTTCCACTTCTGACAATCTTGCATGATGCAATATATCTCCTTATTATAGGTGGGGTATTTCCAAATAGTATCAGATTGTGTTTCACTATGATAGGGCACTAGATTCCCTTGTTGTGTGAAAAATACACCAATAGCATAGTTAGTGACATTTTTTGCAATTTCAAATGGTCATTATAGGTCTAGAAATGTGAGTACTAGTCTAGAGTAAAGGTGATGTTTCAACTTATGAAAATACTTATATTGTGCCTCAGACAAAGAAAACTTTGATTTCACTCCACCCTTGTTAGCTTGACTGAAAGGTCAAGTGATATGAGATAATACCAACATGTACCTTCAATACAGATTGGTAAGGCCGAAAAAGATGTGAATCTCTATGAGAGTTGTTAGGGCTTGGAAATCATGAATGACTTGAACCTTAGCCAAATCCATATGCACACTTTTCTCATCAATTATATAGCCCATATATTAGAATTGGTTCGTGTCAAAGGAGTATTTCTCCAAATTGTCACATAGTTTGTGTTGCCACAAGGTCTAGAGGACTTGTTGAATTTGTTGGAAGTGCTTTTCCCTACTCTTGTTGTATATTAGGATGTCATCCAGATATACAACCAAATATGAGTTCGTCAAAGGCTACAATATGTCATCCATTAGCCTCATAAAATTTGTTGGTGAATTTTTCAGCCCGAAGGGCATAACCAACTTCTCTAAGAGGCCCATCATAGATTTGAAGATGGTCTTCCATACATCTGTGGGTTCTATAGGAACTTAGTGATAATTATAATTTAGGTCAATCTTGTTGAAGTAATTGACCCCATTTAGTAGGTCCAGAAGGTCATCAATCCATGAGATTGGGTATCTATTCTTGACATTGACCTTATTCAGTGCTCAATAATCAATGCAGAGTCCCCAAGTCCCATCCTTCTTCTATATGAGTATAATTGGGCTCCCACAAGTTGAGGAACTTGGTCAAATGTGCCCTTTTTATATTAATCCTAAATCTCCCTCTTGATTTCCTCGTTTTCCAAAAGGGAGTGGTGGTATACTGGCCCATTGGGTAGAGCCACCTCAGGACTCAAATCAATTGAATGCTTGACCTGATAGTGCAAGGGTACCCTTGTAGGTGAGGAGAATATGTCCTCGTACTCCTTCATGACCTTTCTAACTCGATTGTACTCTATAGGGAACACTTTGTGGGGGCCATGGATGTGGCCATAATATTCCCCTTGATTTGAGAGTTAATAAATAAAACAAATTCCATAGTCTAGGAGATGATATTACTACATTACTTTGCAAAGATCAAATAAATGGAGTAGGAAGGGCTACCTTCCGTATCCTCTATAGTTTTTTCCCCAAAGTAATAATATCAGTGTGAGTTGGAATCATACACAAATGATTCTTCCACAAGTATGGTTGGCCTAATAAAACATCATAGAATTCAAGAGGAGTGACATCACACAATACCTTGTCCATCAAGGGCTTGATGTTATAGGGAATGTGACGTTGTTAGCTAACACAAATATCTCATCCTTGTGGAAGCCACCTGATGGTTTATGGCTACGGGTGTGGTGTGGTTGGTAGTCCCAACTTCTTTACACACTCTATTTTGATGAGAATTTTTTTTCACCATTGTCGATAATGAATTGCAGTGGAGAACCCTTCACCCACATTTGTCAATGGAAGAAAGACTCCCCCTCCATATCATCGAGATAAATATTTTAGACCTTTGTGGTGGTAATGGTGGCACTAGGTTCTACATCAATAATATTATTCCCCTTGTCATTCCTATTTTCAAGTTCTGGATCAGAGTTATAGCATGCATCTGACTCTGAATCCTTTAGCTTGGCCACCATGGACTGCTTAGTGGTACACTCATTTCTATTTTGGGTTGGGCTCTTGTGGAACTCACAACACTTTCCATATCCTTTTTCATCTTTGTGGTGCTACACTTTTCTTGCGGCTTTGATGGGTTGTCCTGGGTTTCTCCACCTTGTCTTTGTTATTTGTTTTATAGTTTGGAGGTGGCCTTTCCCTGCTTCAGATTCGTAGATCAAAAGTCTCTCTTATTATTTTTAAATTTATGTTATATCCTCACAACATATCGATACACTACGCCAAGTGAAGAGATTTCTTTGAAATCCATTTATTCCTACATGTATTTTTGCGAACAACCACAGTACTTGATTATTAGATGTCACTCAAAATCCTTGATACCCAACTTTGTGCATAGGGTATGGAAAATTGTTGTGAACTTTGACACATCTTGGTACCTTCCTTTGGATAGTGAGGTAAACCTTATGTACTCATATTCATATCTTCCAATAAGGTAATATTTTGCCTTTACAACATCTCAAAAATAATTCCAAGAGGTGTGACTAAAAATAGTGACAGTTTCCTCCTCATCTCTCTACTCACTGTAAGTTTCCACTAGTCCTTGACATGGGGGAAACACTGATGAGTGCAATAGTAATATTTTCCCTATCAGAAAAATTATGGATTGAAAAATATCATTCTAGCAAATTTAACCATTTATCTAGAGAATTTATGTCTAATTTTCCTTCAAATATAGGAATTTCAAAGTTAACTTGTACCTTAAAGGGGGAGGTGCCTCTGAAGTGACTTCTAGATCAAGATGTTTTTCTTGTTGATACCTGCCGAGGAATCTAGGAAAAATTGTCCATCATCTCGTTCCTTTGTTGCTTGAGGGCTTCTTCGAGAAAAAATTTTAAAGGATCTTTTGCTCACTCATCTTTCTTTTTTTCTACCATGGGAGGTTGTAGGGGTCGGTGAGGCGAGTATTGCAAGGGCTCAACTAGTTTAAGTCCCATATTTTTATACCCTCACATCAATTGGGACTTGCATAGAAAAATAGAGAAATAGAATATTACTTTGATACCACTAATCTAGACTTATGAGGGAACAAAATGAAATATATATTAATTAAAAACACAAAAATTCAGTGGAAAAAAACCTCAATTACTGAATAAAAACTTCTATTTTTTTTTTTACATACATAAGAGAAATAAACTAGCTCAAGCAATGTTAGTTTATGTATGAGAAGATATATGGTTGCTACATGCCTTCTAAAATGTGTTACAATGAGACTTGTAGTCCTATTTATCATCAAGAAACAATGGAAAACCCCAATCATCAAAAAAACCTAACCCTAGGAGATGAAATGCCAAAATTTTGTGGGCGTCATTAGGATTAGTTGGTACATCAAATTCCCTAGGTCATAAATTTGTCATATGATCTCCAATTGTTGCGTAGGATACCTTGTTATAAATATTTATCTGAGGAAAACAATTTTTTATTGTAAGCCCCTAGCATAAGCTATACATTTCCCACTTTCTAAAATAACGTTGTTTAGGGTCTCAAAATGGCTTTGGAAGTTCAGGACCCAAAAATTTGTCAGAAAATAGTAAATCGTGATAGGAATTAGGAAACTAAAAGTAAATAGTGTTGTAAGTCCAAGTGGAATAGGTAGGTGGCCATCGATATCCACTTGTATCATATAAGCATCAAAGTCTTTTCACATCACATCACATAATCAAGCTTTTCTTGCACATCACTTTACTTTACTAAGCATTTAATAAATAACAACCAATGATCAACCTTAACATCAAGAAATAATTAGCCTTAAGATCAAGCAACCCGTTTTTCACATCAACATAACACTTGACATCAATCAACATAACTCATAACTATTTGACATTAATGACAACATTTCCAACAGTATGATCAACAAGAAAAGACAATGAAAGTCATATATACATGCAGTTCAACTATTAGAACTGATTATTAAGCACATAAATGAGAGGTCCATGGTTGATTCAATGGCTAATGTTAAAAATAAACTCACCCTTATACTAAAAGACTATCAAAATGAACTTGTAATTTCCTTCTTGTGAAGAACCTTCCCTGTTCCCAGTTTTGACCTACTATTATAACATATTTGTCACACCTCATCTCGAGATGTAGTTGTGGCCTATATATTATCCATTTTTCGTATGGAAGACTTGATTTTCCCTAAAAATTTATTAATTTGTTTTTAAATCCACATTTCTTATTTTGGCATTCAATGTAAGTTTACAATTATCATCAAGGAAAGTTGCATATATAAGCTAGTTTCTTAAACAAAACTTGTGTATGCCTACAAAATGCACTAAAACAATATAAATGTGCACATTTTCATGTTTTTTTTTTTTTTTTTTTTTTTATGAGTTAGACTAGAAGGCATTTCATATAACATGTTCCATAAACACACCAACCAAGTTTTTATGGTATAAAGGATGTATTTGGTATGATAAAATCCATATATTTCTATAGAATCCTAGCTCTAATGAAGACCTTTGATATCCAAGTCTATCTCCCTATGATTTTAAGCCTATCCCCTCATAATTAAACCCTACTTTCCTTATCTTCTTCATATCTACCTTACACTATGTTGATCCTTCATTGCTTTTCCAATGGATGATTAGAGGATGAGACTTTTAATGGCCCGAGAAGAAGTAATATGGAGGATTACATGTACTGCATGTGATGAGGATATGTTATTTGTGTATGTATCATTTCTACATCGAAATAAAAAAGGAAACTCATATTCTTTTTCCTATTTGAAGATTATATGTGGTTTATTTCCATTTTATGCATTGAAATTATATTTGATTGGCATTAATTATACATATACTCTTTGATTTATCATCATATTTTTGTTTTTCATTTGTGTCCATTGTTGAAAGACTATAAAAAGTGGAAGAGTAGAATACGACAATATCTAATTCACCTAACAAACGACCAAGTAGGTTATCTATCTAGTAGATCATTAATTTCCTTTATTGCATATATTCTTTAGTGTGATTTCATAGTTTCTTTCATTTACTCTACCAATATTTCCAACCCTAAAGTTAGGGAAAATTTTCCCTCAACAAAACCTATGACTCCACTAGGGAAAATCTCCTTGAAGTTTCCCTATTATGATTGTTTGAAGTATTAGTCTTTTTCAATTTCCTTTTTTATTTCTGAATCATTTACAATTTTTTTTCGCCTCTGGTGCAACCTAATATTTTAGATCCAAGCTTCCTGTTTTTTATTTTTCCTTTGAACTTTTGTTGGACATAATCACATATATACAATATTTGGCTTAGGAAAAATCATGTATAGATACACTTTTCTTCAACAATAGTCACATATTAAACTTCTTTTCTATTCAATGGTTTGTTGAGAAAGTATTATATTTGATTTTATTTCTATTTGTGTGACTTTATGGCTTAAAGTGAACTTTATAGTTTTTCCTTTCTTTATAGAAGTTTCTTTGGTACAAATGTAGTTTTTAGACCTCTTCTTTCCCTTAGCATTTCGTCTCTTTCCTCAATTATTTGGTTGTCTTCTAGTTTCTTTGACTATGTTTGTAGTCATTTTTTCCTTTAGTTCTAGTTGATTGGTCTATTGGTGGGGTTTCATGTATTTTCCCTTGTTTACCTCGTTATTTTCTTAACTTGCCTTTTTCTAGTTTTTCTTTTTTTGTTTTGTTTACAACTTGGAAAGACACAAATATTTCTTACTTGTTATTTGTAGTTTATTTTTTGCGCTTAGTTCATTGAATTTCAATTGTGAAAAAGAGAAAAGAGAAACATAGTGAGAATTTACATGCCAATTTTGTTAGAAACTGCATTAATACTTTTGTAATTCTTTACATGCATTGGGGTTGCTTTGGTTTGACTATGTGAATTTTTGGAACTTATATTGCATTGGTGATTATATTTTTCTCAATCTCCTTAGCATTTGCCAAAGTTTTGAATTTGTTACATCTTGTTGCAATCATTTCATTTTTCTTGCAATTCTTGTGTTGTCTTGCTTTTTTTGTCCCTTGCTTTTCTTTCAGTTGCATTTAGGGAATGTTGATTTTCGTGGTTTATTAAAACATACTATATGTTTCTTGATTTTGAAAAGTTTATAAATTTTCGTTATTTTTATCATTTAAAAGAAAAAAAAATAAAAACATTTGCATTGTAGTTCATAGAAGTTACATTTATTGAAAAAAATCAATGTTTTCATTTCAAGAAAGAGAACTTGTGGATGCATAAAGTTTGAATTTTCTTACTTTATTTCCTTTTCTTGTGTGAAAAACATCACTAATTTAACTTTCCTCACCCTTGAGTATTAATAGCCAAATAAAATTCATGCTTAATTAAAATATACTATATTTTTCTCTTTGTCTTAGCAAACCAATTAGTTTATGTTAAACTAGTTCCTTTAAATAGGTGTGGAGAGTTAACTCTCGAAGGCCACTCAAACCAAACACAGAATTTGATTAACAAGTGGGAATTCTAATGGTGTATAGGTTGTTGTGGAAGGTTCACTAACATAATAGTTAATCACTAGGCCATGCCATGATAAGTTAAGAGACATACCCCATCTCCAACTTGTTTGAACACCTCCCCGTAATTATGCCCCTCACCTTTTGATTAGGAGTTGGTACATAGGTGACTGTAGGGGAGTAATACTTGTGGAACCTAAGGTATACATTATACCACTACATAGTGCTACTAGAGATTTCCTTGTAAAGCGAGGTTACTTGCAGCAACAAAGGATATATCAGGATGGCATGGTAACTTCTCCTCATTCCTTTCCTAGTAAATCTTACTCTCAAGATGCAATTTTCGCATATTTATTACCCCTTTCCCTATGGAATATTTTATGCTTCCTAAAAATTAATTGGAGAACACCTTATAAAAATCCATATGCACTTCTTCCTCTAACATCCAACATATGTCCATGACTATCATCAAATAAAGTTGCATATATTGTGTGTGGGTGCACGTCCTCACATTTGTGCATGTGTGTGTGTGAGTTTCATAAACACAACTTATGGACTCCTATAAAGTGCACCAAAAAAATATAAATGTGTGCATTTTCATGCTTTTTTAGTCATGGTTTATGAGTTAGACTAGAATCCACTTGGTACAAGCCATCATGTAGCCACCCAAACCAATTTTTCTTGGTAGAAAAGGATGCCTTGGGTAAGATAAAATCCATTGCTTTCTATACTAGCCCAACTCTAGAAAAGTCCCTTAGATTCGAGTTTATCTCCCTATGATTTTAAGCCTTTCCCTTTATTAGTAAACCCTAGTTTCCTTGTCATCCACATATCTCCCTTGTGTTATGTCATTCCTTCATCATTTTTGGAGCAAAAGACTAGAGGAGAGGAAATTCACTAACCCATTTAGGAGGAATCTGGAGGAGATTTTTTGTAGTGCATGAGGCAAATACCAAGTATCTATGTTTATATCATTGAAAGTCGATTATACTAACATTATATATACATTTATGTTTTTTTTTTTCTTTCTATTCTTATTCTCCATCTTTGTTATTTGTGAGTCTAATATTAGGAGTAGTGCAAGAGGAAAAGGTAATGAGATCTACATCAACCAACAAACTACCAAGTAGAAAATCAATCTAGTATATTGATATTAGTTGGCTTGATTGCATGTATTTTGGGTATGTTTTTTTATTTTTTTCATTCATTCTAGTAAGGTTTCCAACCCTAAATTTACGAAGTTTTCCCTCAACACCTACTCTCTCCTAGGGTTTGATGAGCCAACTCTTGGTTTTGATTTGGATTTGATATTTAATCCGTTTTTATAATATGGATCTTGATCAATGGCTAAGGATGTTGGAATCATAATAGAAGAGAAGGAGTTCTAATGATGAATTAAGATGCAATACATATCTTTCCAACTTTACATTGATATCAATTAGACAAATTTTGAAAGAACCACACTCAAGTGAAAGTGTAAAATTTTTGGTGATTCTTAGAAAATTTTATAATCATAACTATAAAATATTTAGTGATATTTTAATAAGGTTATTAAAATAAATAAATAAATCATATATTCTATAATTTTTTGGAAAAATGTTTTCGCTACAAAAAACACTCCCCAAAATTTTACTTACACATAAATTTTGGAGCCTCCTTGTGATCTTATGATTTTTTTCGTTCCAAGTTGATCATAGTTGTTTCATTTTCAATTGATGATTTTCGAAGTGTTCAAGTCTTCTTCTGAGATTCTAGCTAATGAAACCACTTTCTTACACATGCTTAACTTTTAATGTATTCACAAGCACACCTCTTCGTAGCAAGCTCAATAGTTAGTGTCTTCCTTGGAAGATAAGCATTGCACAGTCCTTAAGATCAATGTTTGGGAAGTATCTAGAGATAGTAATTGTGGAGTCGTTAATGGTATGCATTGCACAACTCCCAGACATAACGTAATCCCTGATAACAATACTTGTTTAATTGATAGGGATAGTGTGTTGCACAATCCCTATGGACAGTCAGTGTATGATTCTAGTTGACAGCCCCTATCACTCTTACTTGAAAGTGTATCACCATCCCAATGAGTTTTCTCAATTGTCTCTTTTGAATGATTTTTTCATAAGTTCCGCTTTCACTTTTTCGACTATCATTTTTTCTTGCTTTCATTGTTCCAAGTGTTACTTTTTCTTTTTTTAGCTTTTTCATGTGTAACTTTCACTTTATTTATCTTTTACAAGTGTCGCTTTCACTTATTCTTAATGTCACTAGTGTTGATTTTGATTGTTTTCCCTCCTGAATGTGTCACACTTTAGTGCACCACTAAAGGATGCTATAACACAATCTTCTGCATTATCTAATCTTACATATCATACAATATGCACTAGAAACTCTCCTAAAACATAGCAAACTTTCTAGTTGTAGTCATGATTCGAATGGAAAATGGCATCAACCCATGGTATTCATCCACCCATGTTATTCATCCACCAATGGAATTTACCCATGGTATTGTAAGTGGCATCCACTCATGGTATTTATCCACCCATGGTATTATAAGTGACATCCACCCATGGTATTCATTCACTAATGGAATTAACCCATGGTATTGTGACATCCACCCATGGTATTCATTAACCCATGGAATTGACTCGTGGTATTATGACATCCACCCATCGTATTCATTCACCCATGGAATTGACCTGTGGTATTGTAACTGAAAAAATACTATAAGTAACAAGTCACATTTTTTAAAAGGACAGATGGTCCACCAGAATGTAGCCTTTATAGTTATTATCGTTTTTAATAAAAAGTTTCTTTGTGGTTTTATTTACTGTATGTTCTATCATTTTATTTCTAGCTTGCAATTCTTTAGATCTTGGACCTCCCCCACAAGATCCGAATTAGTGGTATCAAAGCAGGTTATGATTCCATGGGAATGAGGGTTTCATACATATTTCAGTTTCAAATTTTTGCAGCAATATTCAACAAACTTCAGGCATGTGCTACAACCTCCACAAATCACTTTCTTGGGCCAAGTAGGAAGAATTTTTCTTTTTTCTTTTTTTTCAAGATTTTTTTTGGGCGGTGAGTTTGTAGATTAGATCTGAAATATTTGGTACAATACTTACAAAAAAAAATAACAAACCTATATTCCTTGCGAAAAAATACCAAAATTCAAAAAACAAATCGGCCAAATTAGAGTCTAGATGAGGGAGATATCTTTGATTTAAAATCAATTATGTTGTAGAATTGTTTTCTGATGACAACTCGTGGACGACGACTCTCCTATAATTTTTTGAAGTTTTTGTGCAAAATTTTAGAAAAAGGATTGTAGATCTGAGCTCCTCTTGAGAAATCACCCAATTTAAAAAAAAATGGGTTGAATTTGAGTTCGGATGTGGGAGATATCACTCATTTAAAATCAACTATTTTTTCAGAACTTTTCTAACTGCAGAAAAAATTGCATCGTGAAACAGAGATTCTAGGGTGTCCAGATAAGGATTTCCAACACATGGGAAGATGAAAAATGGTCCTTCTACTTCCAAAAATAGGTTATAGTAAATATTCCGAGTTATATTGACAGAGTTATGTCCATTTTAATTCTGGAGCAACATTCGGAGCAGGTTCCCATTGGAGACGTGCCTTCCCACCCCACTTTCGTAGGCACTTGCTTCACATTCATCAGTTTCAATATAGTAGCATTTGGCTTGGGTTATTTGGAGACATGCCGTCCCACCCCAAGCTATGTAGGCACCTGCTACTTCATCAACAACCAACATCATGGTTATGGGTCAACTACACAAATTCCTTGTCATTGAAGTCCATTTGCTAGGCCAAAAACTATTAGTATCATAGTTGGTCACAAGCATTACAAGGTATCTCTATCCTCGGATCTTTTTTTGTCATGGTTATGGGTAATCCAAAAACCCACACTTCATCGAAGTCCATTTTCTAGGTCGTTTACTGTCAGTATCACAATTGGTCACAAGAATTATAGGATATCTCTATCCTTGGATCTTTGTTAATCATGGTTATGGGTTAACCACATAAAAACCTTCTCTCTTGTGGCTCTTCATATTCAACAAAGGCTTTGCAGGAGGGAACGTCACACAATGGGGACAATTGCTTCTTAAGGAGGGAGGAATGATCCGAATGGAAAATGGCATCAAACCATGGTATTCATCCACCCATGGAATTTACCCATGGTATTGTAAGTGGCATCCACTCATGGTATTTATCCACCCATGGTATTGTAAGTGACATCCACCCATGGTATTCATTCGCCCATGGTATTCGCCCATGATATTGTGACATCCACCCATGGAATTGACCCATGGTACTGTGACATCCACCCATGTATTCATTCACCAATGGTATCGACCCATGGTATTGTTACATCCACCCATGGTATTCATTCACCCATGGAATTGACCCGTGGTATTGTGAAATCCACACATGGTATTCATTCACCTATGGAATTGACATGTGGTATTGTAACTAAAAAATACTATAAGTAACAAGTTGCATTATGTAAAAGGATAGATGGTTTGCCACAATGTAGCCTTTATAGTTATTATTGGTTTTAATAAAAAGTTTCTTTGTGGTTTTATTTAGTGTGTGTTATCATTTTCTTTCTAGCATTGTAATTCTTTAGATCTTGGGGGCCTCCCCACAAGATCCAGATCAAGTCAACACTTGTGTCGTAACTTGTATTCTAAGTCTCCCAAAGCTACATTTCAACTGTCACACTTAGAAATAAGTGTCACTTTGCTATCATTCAAGGGTATGCATGTAGATCATGAGTACTGTGCATTATCTTTGCTTGAGTTTAATGATATACATGTGTGAATATGTTTTGGAACCTATTTATATGACGTGTTCTCTCTTGTTTCATTGATCTAATAGGAAATTTATATTCACATTTACACCATAGTATGTCCATCGTTGTTTCCATGTAAGGTCAAAGAAATAACATGCCTTTAGACCAAGTGTATGGTAAAAAATAATATAATAGTTACAATTTCCAACTCATAATTATTCACTCTTTATACACATATTTATTATTCCTTATAACATTTTCACTCTTTATACAAATATTTATTATTCCTTATAACAATATAATGATGAAGAAAAAACATACCTATAACTTGAATTCCGCTTTCTCTTCACCTTGGAATTAAAACCTCACACATCTATTTGGATTGTCTTTCACTCTAACTTGGCCCTAAAATGTAAATATCATGTTGTTTGGTTATATATATATCCACATAGTATTAACAATGTTATTGGATGTAACTATGTTGAAATATGTTATGTTTAGGTGTATTAAAATATGTTAGATGCTTATTAGAGATGTTAGTTAAGGATGTGGAGAAGCATACTTCAGCATTCAACCTGAGGTTTCATTTGGAAGAAATAATATATAGTATATATACTCATGGAGAGTGAAGTTATGATAAAGTACTTACCATACAAGTAGAATAAATTTGGCATGAAGAATGAGAGGTTTCTTTGACTCAAAGTGGAAAATATTAATGAAATAGATTAAGAATCTTGTGAGGATGTACCAAAGATTTTACATTACGGTTCCATTTTACGGGAATGGTATAACATGGTACGTCTTAGAATATTAATGTGATTAAAAATACTACTATAACTAAATTTAAGAAAATTGATTATATCATAATATGATTGAGATTAAGTAATATTTCACTTAGTACAAAGAGATTATTAAAGTTAATTTGAAATACTATATTATTTTTAAAATGGAAAATAATATAAATATATATTATGAAAATAACAAACATTCATAAACGCCTTCATAAAAATAAAAAAAATAGAAAACAATAACTAAAACATGATAAATCTCCAAAAGTCATGAATCTCATTTCCACAAATCATGTTTGTGGTAAGCATGGCCTACCAACTCACTCAACATAATAAATTCATGTAATCCCCACATATGTAAGTATTAATGTGCCTTCATGTTCTACATTATTCCTCAACATGAGTTGGTGACTTCTTCATATGGTTCATATACTGTGAGTTGCTACCTCTTCTTCAAAATAGGGAATTCATGATTAAAATGCTCTCATCTTGGATTTTTCCCAATCTGGTCCTTGATTCTCTCTATATGTAGCCTCTCTCTACCACCTTCCCTATTTCATACCTTTACCCTTTCTATCCCTTCTCTCCGCCACTCATTGAGTGGTGGCCTTATTTCAGTGATGTCATAATCACATTATGGTTTCGGTGGCCCTATTTCGGTGATGTCATAGTCACCTTATGGTTTCTCTACTATGGCTCCAAATTATTCTCCTAGTTTCATTTCAATTGTTGCTAGGCTTCTTATTCACTCATGCATTTGCACTTCTTTCTTCCTGTTGCCACCATGACCCGATTGGGAGCTAGGTATAGAACGGGTGGAGGTAGTCACAACTCTTAGGATGGTTGAGGGGATTAGTTCCATATTGAATCGTCAACCCATATGTATCAAAACTAGAATTCATCAACGATGCAGTAGGAACTTAATGGAGTGGAGGAGGATCTTGTGTAAGAGAGAGAGGGTCAATTAGACTCAGAGGTGATGGAAAAGCTTTTCACCTAGGTGTAAAACACCAATACCTCCACATGATTGAATTATATTGGAAAATTAAGTCACTCGTACACAAGGTCTTGGTGAATGAAAAAATTATAATGGTGCTTAAGGAGATGGAGTTATGGTTGGTGTATTTTGAAAGATGACTCACCCATATTGAAGCTAGCTCTCCTAGTATTTCAACTCTGAGAACCAACAATAAAGATCCTACAAATCTAATAAAGGTGGAAGCCTTGCTCTTCTCTTAATTCTTCCTATTTAGAATACATCTAACTTCTTTTGTTTTGTATATGTAGAATTTCTATAGAAACAGTTAGTTACATCCTACTCCAACACAAGTTCAACTAAGATGTAAAAACATTATTTTGATAAGAATTATTTTAATTTTAAAATTACATTACCCTAATAGATTATTGTTATTTTCTAATATTATTTCTATTTAGTAACTAATGACAAACATCCCTCATAAACCTATATAATTGTGTTGTCCATCAATAAAAAAAAATCTAACTTACCATCTATATTAAAAACATTAAATAATAAAAGTGAATATCATCCACAAACATTAAATTTTATCCTAATAATTTTTGTTATTCATAATACTAAAAGATCTCATGTAATATTGATAGTTATTTTTTTTAAATGAGCATGTACACAATATTCCTACTAAATTATTTTATCCTAAAATTATTATGAGAAGTTAAAAAATAAATAATAATATAATATTATATATGTGTGAATTTATGATAAGTCAAAAATAAATTTTTATTTTCCAAATCATGATAAATAAAAATAAACTCTTATTTTTTGATAAAAAAAAATATGGTTGACTTTAAACATTAATACCATCACCATAAATTCTTTAAAAAATATAACATAATATAGCATTTAATATTATTTATGTGTAGAATTTAAGTTAAAGTTATCTTATAAATAAATTCAACGCTTGAAAAATCCCTAAAAAATTCAAATTATACATTATTTTAAAATATGGTTGACTTTAAACATTAATACCATCACCATAAATTCTTTAAAAAATATAACATAATATAGCATTTAATATTATTTATGTGTAGAATTTAAGTTAAAGTTATCTTATAAATAAATTCAACGCTTGAAAAATCCCTAAAACATTCAAATTATACATTATTTTAAACTCAAGTTTTTAAAAATCTCTACCACATTTTTTTAATTAAAATTAGCTTAAAAAATGTTACCAAATTTATATCCCAATTTAATAAAAATAACAAAATATAAATATAAGTATAAATAAGGTTAGAAAGTAGTAAGATTCATATTGATTTAGACCCTTTTTAATTTTCAAATAAAATAATTTCCAATAACTACCGCAAGTATACTAACTTTGCCTCTCCCACATTAAAATATACATGAGTATATTAAAATAATTCGAGAGCTCATAGATTTACAAAATTATTTGAGTCCATGTAGTAGAAAAATGAGCTCATAAATATAGAACTAAACAGAAGAAGCCTCTTTCCATAACCACAAGATGACGGCGATGGCTCCAATTATCAATACAATTAGCGGAATCAATACCTGGGGGGGCCAATTCCAGAAGCGTAACCATGAGGTCCATCGCTGCACCAACGATTTTGACTGGTTTGCTGTTGGGCTGGAATTTGTTGGGGTGGAATAAGTGACTCGGGAGGCCCACTCCGCCGCCCCGGAATCCTGTTCTTCTTCCGCACTTCCAAAAATTCCGGTACGTTGCTCGTGCTGCTCTCGGTTCGTGACTCGGGAGGTCCCCTCCGCCGCCCCAGAATCCTGTTCTTCTTCGCCAATTTCAAAAGTTCCGGTACGTCGCTCGTGCTGCTCTCGGTTCGTGACTCGGGAGGTCCCCTCCGCCGCCCCAGAATCCTGCTCTTCTTCGCCAATTTCAAAATTTCCGGTACGTTGCTCGTGCTGCTCTCGGTGCGCTCCTCTGGTAACCGAAAAATCATCCTCCATGGCAACTCTGGTTCCAGAATTCTCTCACGTAATCCTAAGGAGCGAATGGAGAAGGTAGTGGTTCCCTGCTGCAATTAGAAAGGATATTCTTAATTTAACTCCGGGAGAGCTATGACCCTTGGCTTTCCAAGTCACAATTCAATGATTTTTTTTATACCGTGCAAATCATAATTTTTTTTTTAATCCATATTATTTTGCATGATAGTTATAGTTAAAATTTATAATTTTTTTTTTTAATCTATATTGTTTTCCATGATTGTTATAGTTAATATTTAAGTGTTATATTTAAAATTTTGTATTTTTTTTTACCAATATAATGTTATTGATTAGTATGGCCAACCTTCACCATATTGCTTACAAAAATTGAATTTGGGTGGCAAAGATTACACTGTTTCCTCCCCGGCCACTCAGAAAATCCTCAATTGATAAGTACTTAAATAAATTTATTTAAGTTGAAGAAGTAAATTTATTATAATAAAACATTATCTTTAAATCAAAATACACTTTCTGTAGTATATGATAAGTGTTAGTAATGGTTATTTTGCAAAATTATTCATATATATCATTAATTGTTACATCATTTGGTATAGGTCTTTTTATTTAAATGGTCCACACACAAGTATTGCATAACAATTTAATTAAATACATAATATTGTTAAATTGAATGATATTTTACACATATCTAAGTATTTTTACACTATATATTTTTAATTATTTGTTTTCCATTATTATAACCATGAATATTGGTGTTACTATTTGCATGTTATTCTCATAATTATTGTAATTAAATTTGGTTCATATTGAGAATACAATTGATCTATGCAATATTATTACTAGTTGGTTTGTTGTAGATCTAACCCAAAAAGATATGAGAATACAAATAAACCCAAGAATAACAAGATCTGAAATAGATAGAAATACTTCTTTATTGATATCAAACCCTTATGGTAGGGCAACACCATACATTCACTCCTTAAGAAAGGAGAACACTCCACAAGTCATATGCAAGTGGTATCTGAGCTATAACATGGTTTCCTCCTCCAATTTTGAAGCATCTTTCCATATGTACATGCTCTATAGAAGTAAATCTTATATGTAATGCATAGGTTGTTAGTTAGAAAAATTACTACTAACTCAAAATGACCAAAAGAATGACAAATGTACAAAATGTATGGGTCTCAAGCAAAGAACATGGATGCCATACATATGTGAAGTTCAACTATTAGAACCAATTCTTAAGCACATAAACAGGGGGTCCATTGTTGATTTGAAAAGCAACTCAAGGTCGATGGTTGATATTAAAAACAACTCACCCTTATGCTAAAAGACTATAAAGATAAATGTACAATTTCCTTATTGTGAAGAACATTCCTTCTTCTCCATGTTTGACCTACTATTATAGCATTTTTTGTCACACTTCATTTCCAGATGTAGTTGTGACCTATTTATTATTCTTTTTCCTATGATAAACTTACGTTCCCTAAAAGCTTATTAAAAACACTTTTCAAAAATCCATCTGCACTTCTTATTTTAACATCCAATGTATATCCACAACTATCATCAAAGAAAGTTGCATATATATGCTAGTTTCCTAAACAAAACTTGTGTGTGCCTAGAAAATGCATCCAAAAAAATAAATATGCACATTTTCATGTTTTTTTGGGTGGGATTTATAGGTTAGACTATAATCTACTATACCATGTTCTATAACCACCTCAACTAAGTTTGGTGGCATAAAAGGATGTATTTCGTATGATAATGCAATTTATTTGTATTGCATCCTAATTCTAGTGAAATCCCTTGATATCCAAGTCCGTCTCCATATTTTTTTAAACCTCCCAACCACCTCACATACGGAAACCATAGTTTCTTGATCTTCTTCATATCTCCCTTATACTACGTTGATCCTTCATCACTTTTTGAGTGGAATAGAGGAGGAGACCTTTAGTGACCTAGGAAGGAGTAATTTGGAGGATTGTTCCATGTAACACGTGATGAGGATCAATTATACAAGTTTTTATAATTTCTACTTCTAAATAAGAAAATAAACTCACCTTCTTGTTCCTATTTCATTTCAATGTGATTTATTTACATTTTATGCGTCGAAATTTGATTATACTAACATTAACTATACAAGTATTATTTGATTAATCTTCATATTGTTGTTTTTTCATCTTTGTTGAATGCAGGTCTAAAGATTATGAGACTCAGAAGAGGAAAATGTGGTGAGATCTACTTCAATCTATACACTACCAAGTAAGTCATATGTCTAATAGTTCATTAATTGTTTTGATTACATGTATTCTTGGATTGGTTTTTAAAGTTATTTTCATTTGCTCTGCTAATATTTCCAACCCTTACCTTAGGTGAAACTTTCCCTCAATAGAACTAGTGACTCCACTAGGGACAAACTCCTTATGGTTTCTCTACTAGGTTTGTTTGATAGTCTTAGATTATTTTTGTAGTTTTTCTTTTTATTTATGAGTCATTTATAGTTCTCTTTAGCCTTTGGTACAACTTGATATTTATATTTTTTCTTACTCTTTTTTCTTTCCTCTTATTATAGTTATATGTATCTTGAATTGGACATAATCACATATATACAATATTTGGTTCAGGAATAGTCATTTGTGCATACCCTTTTCTTCGACAACAGTCACATATCCACTTGAAGGTGAATTTTTTTTCACATTCTTGTTTGTTCAATGGTTTTTTTATAAATTCTTCGTGTTTTTTCCTTTTTTAATAAACTTTTCTTTTGTATCATTGTAGGTTTTTTACCTCTTCTTTCCCTTAGGGTTATGTCTCCTTCATTAGGGTTTTTTCTTGACTTTTAGTGGCTTTAGCAATGTTTTTAGTCATTTTTGCCTCTACTTCTAGTTGATTGATCTATTTTTTGGGTTTCATGTATTTTTTGGTGTTTACCTAGTTGTTGGCTTAACTTGTCTTTATTTAGATTTTATTTTGTTGTTGTTTTGCTTGTAACTTGTGAACAAAAAAAAAATTTCTTGTTTTATATTTGTATTTTTTTTTCATTTAGTTCATTGAATTTCAATTATGGAAAATAAAAAACATAAACATAGTGAGAATTTGCATGGCAATTATGTTAATAAGTGCAATAGTACTTTCGAGCTTCTTAATGTGCATTAGGGTTATTTTGGTTTTATTGCATTTGTATTTTGTTGGTGGTTAAATTTTGATTAATAACCTTATCATTTTCTAAAGTTTTACATTTGTTGCATCTTGTTGTGATTGTTGCTTTTTTGTTTCAATTCTTACATTATGTTGCATTTCTTGCATGTTTTTCTTTCAGCTGCATTTAGGGAAAGTTGATTTGCGTGGTTTCCTTAATTATATTATATGTTTGTTAATTTTAAAATTTTAAGGTTCTTTGTATTTTTCATTGAGAGGAAAGGGAAAACAAAAATGTTGCATTGCAATTCAAAGAAGTTACATTTATTGAAGAAAATCATTATTTTCATTGAAAGAAAGAGAACTTGTGGACACATATAAAAAGTTTTTTTTTTTTTTTTTACTTTAAATTCCTTCTTTTATGTCTAAAACATCATTGATTACACTTCCCTCACCCTTGAGTAATAACAACCAAATAAAAACATTGCTTAATTAAAATATACTCTATTTTTCTCTTTTTCCTAGCAAACCCATTAGTCTAGGTCAAACTAGGGCCTTGGAATAGGTATGGAGAGTTAACTCTCTAAGGCCACTCAAACCAAACATGAAATTTTATTAATGAGGGGAAAGTATAATGTCATATAGGTTATGTTTGAAATACTAAGAGTGAGTTGAAGCAATATTTTATTAACTTTTACATTTTTTTACTTAGTTAATCTTGAAAATGAATTCACATCACATGGTCAATCATCCAATATGTATGAAAACATAGATTAAAGTGAAAATAAAAAATTCGGGAATAAATACTTGAAAGGAATAATCAATTAATTAAAATCTCTTGTGAGGACAGAAATCCTCTATAAGTATCAACTTACAAAATTCCAGGCTCCAAACTATCAAGAAGATGAGCACACCAATCCTTAGTAAGCACCAACTTATAGTACTGAAAGATCTAAATGGAACTCATCCTTCAAAAATAGGCTTCATATAAACCAGAAATGATCAATAGAAAAATTCCAAAATCCGTTGAAATGATGTGGTAAAACCCTTCAACAAAAAGTTGCTTCAATGTTTCTTTACTTCACTTCTTCGTAGTTCATGAGGTATGAACTTTGGACCCACTCCTTCATTCTCCAAAACACATAACCAAATTATTTATTCATGTGGTTAGAAATTCTCCTTATCATTCCTATTTATATTATATTTAGATGATGGGTTAAGGTCAACTTGTCCATTGGCCATGCTGACTGTTGCAACTAGTCGAATGTATAGCGAATATTCAAATTTTTATTTGTTATCAACTATGAGGATTTCGAAGGTGTGCCATATATCATTGGAAAGGTATAGGAAGAGGATTTCCAACCATATTTCCTATGATCCCATTTGAGGTAGGTAATTCGAGTAAAAATACCTTCAGATATAGAGTATCCAAATGGAGCATGATTGTAATTTCGTTGGGTCACCTTGATAAAATATTTTGATATATGTTGATTTCCTCATAATTATTGGGAGTACCATATACCGTTGGAAATTTCTTGAAATATGTTATTTGATTATGTAATTTTGTCTTTCATTTGAAAAGCCTTTGACATAAAAAAATAACCCTTTTTAATAATATCCTGCTTTGTTATCGATGGAAATACTTTGATATATGCTTCTTTTGATGACTTTCCCCCTGTTTGCATCATCTTCATACTTCTTGTTAGTTTCTTCCTTTGTCTACAATCTCTTTCCCTTTGACATCCATAGAAAAGGATGATCCCCTTAAGTTTTTTCTTCCTTTATCAAGATAAAGGAGATGTCACTCACAAATTTTGTTTTAGATATTCAAAAGTTTCTTTGATAAGAAGTTTTGTATCACTAAGCATAAGCTTGGTAAAGATGTTAGCAATATGTTCTTTGGTGTCAATATATACCACCTTGAAATTCTACCTGGAAAATGTTTCCCTATGGACATGACACTTAATTGGATTATGCTTTGCTTTTGAATGCATGGCATGATTTTTTGAGATATTGACTGCACTAGTGTTGTTGCAAAAAATTACAATGGAATGATCATATTCCACATTGGTGCCCTGTGAAATTTATTTCATATAGAGAGCTTGGGTACAATATTCTGCAATTGCTATGTATTCAACTTCAATTGTAGAAAGAGAAATCGATCATTGCTTTATGATTAACCAATATACAAGGTAATCTCCCAAGAAAAAAGCGCTCCCACTAGAATTTTTTATATCATCAATGTTAATTTCCAAATTAGCATCTATATGAGTTTTTAATGTGAAATTTTTACATGGGATACCAAAGCCTATAATATAGTGTGCCCTTTAAGTATTGAAATATACTTTCTACCACTTGAGTATGTGATTCCTTTAGTACTTATTGAACTATTTCAACCATCCCAATGTCCTACATAATGGTTGGTCTCAAAGCTTTCAAGTATAGTAGCCCCCAATCATAGATCTATAAAATGTTGAATTAACTTCAAGAGATTCATCATCCTTTCCTAACATGCATAGGACAATGATAGAGGTACTAACCGATGCATATTCATCCATTGATTTGAGAAATATGCAGTCTAAGGAAGAAGGATAATTCTCAAATCATTGACATTTCAAATTCCTATGACATTTCCTAAGAAAATCCATTCTTCATATCATCACTATTGCTTCCAAAAATGATATCATCCACTTATACAAGTGTAATTAGTAAGTTATTCTTTTCCATATTATTGTAGATATTGTTATCAACTACTCCTCTTTTGAAGCATTTTTTTTAAGATAGTGGTCTAACCTGGCATATTGAGATCTTGGAGCTTATTTTAATCAATAAAGAAGTTTCTTCAATTTTCACACAAAATATTTATTGTTGGACAAGTCGAATCCTTCTCATTGTTTGATGTGTATGTATTCCCTTAAATCTCTATTTATAAAGGTTTATTTAACATCCATCTCTAAAATTTGAAGCCTTTCAAACATGTAAATGCCAAGAACATTCTTATTGCTTCTAATACGACCACTGGAGCAAAATTTTATTCAAAGTCAATTCCTTCAATTTGTGCATGGTCCATGCAAACAAGTATTTCCTTATTTTTGATATTTTGTTCTTCTTCATTCATATTTTTCTTCAATGCCCAATTAGTCCCAATCACTTTTTGATATTTTGGTCACGGCACAAGTTACTAAGTTTCATTTTTCTCAATCTAATTCAATTCTTCTCCCATAGATTTTGCTTGTTTCTAGTACTTATTGTCTTAAGAAAAATTCTTTGGTTCTATTTTGGATAGGAAAGAAGAAATTCATTCTCCTAGTGTATTGGTCATTCTTCATTTGGTTTGAATCCTTACGTAAAGATCTCGATGATTTGTTTCTCTAAGTGAAGTTTTTGCACAGATTTGAAATTTGTTTTGGATGGAGATTGTGCTTCTTCTTCTTGTTCCTTTGTACTAATATCTTCATGGTCCACATAGATGGTATCTTCTAAATTCTCACTTGTTTATTCTGTTTCCTTCTGTAGCCATGTTTTATCTATTCTTACATCAATATTTTAAACAACCTTGTGTAGTCTTTTATTGTAGCATTTGTCATATTTACTTCCCATTGACTATCCAAGTAAGAATCACTCATCTAATATAGAATCGAATTTCCCTATTTATCATCATTTATCCTCATGTAATATTTTATTTCAAAAATTATAAAATATTTAATTGAAGTTATCATATATTTCTGTAGCTCATATGATGTCTTGCTACTATTGAATAAAAGTTTCACTCTATTCATGATGTACACTATTGTAGAAACTACTTCTCTCTATAAATTATATGTTCATTTAGCCTCTAAAAACATGGTTCTTGTTATCTTTTTCACTAATTTGTTCTTTCTTTCTACGAATCGATTTTGTTTTGGAGTTATGGAAACAAAAAATTGTCTCTTGATTCCAAAATTCTCATAGAATTTATTAAAATTATTTGAGGTAAATTCACCTCCTCTATCTAATCTTAGAAATTTGATTCTTAGATCGGTTTCATTTTCAGTTAAGGCTATAAATGACTTAAAAGTATGTAGTTCTTCTAATTTTACTCTAAGAAATGAAACACAAACGATTCTAGTATAATCATCCAAAAATGACGTAAAGTACCTTTCAACTAGCATGGTTGGAAGTATTGTTAGTTCACATAGATCCATCTGAAAAATCTCTAGTGATCTTGATGTTGAGCACTCCTTTGACATGAAATTCACTCTTATATGTTTCTCATGTTGGAAATATTTATAGATGGTACTTGTTGGTTTCAAGATTTTGGTCATATCTCTCACTACTTTTACTCTACTAATTTTTACCCAACATTCAAAGCTCAACTGACCTAGCCATTTATACCACAACCAACCCTCATATATCTATCAAATGTAGATTTTCTTCTCCTTGAATTTCATAAAGCATATATACATTTCCTAGATTCCTTTTTTGTCTTCCCACTAATATTCCCAATTTAGCCTTCCTTATTTCACAATATTTAGCATCAAAAGTGAGATCATAACCTTGATCATATATTTGGCTACAACTTAAAATATTATGTTTGAGTCCTCTAATGCACAAAACATTATGTGATTTAGTCCTATCATTGTCAAGGATTAGGATATTTTTTCTAGTGATTCTTGTAGATCTGTTGTATCTAAAACACGAATTTCTTCCTTTTTCATCTTTTAGAGATAAATTTATTTTAATCTTTGATCATGTGTTTCGAACAGTCGTTACAAATGTACCACCGAATTTTATTATTCCAAGCATACATAACCAATTCACATTTTTCTATTGTTGATTCTTCCTATTTTTTCATCCAAAACCCTTCTCTTCACTTTCTGGAACAATATTGTGCCATATTTCCATGATTGTTGAATATTTAACACTCTATACTATACTTGGATAATCAAGAAAATAAAAATTATTTATATTATTAAAACTATTAGTATCTATAATTTTGTTGTTTACAAGCTTATTGTTAGAGGTTTGGTGTGAACCCTTGTCATAATAATTATAATCTTTAAACTATCTTGCTTGATGTCCAAAATTGTTGCCTAAGAAACAATGACCATGAAAAATAGTTCAATACCTAGTTGTATATAATTGTCCTAGTGAAGTAGTTCTTCTAGAGTTGATCTACTTGGGAGAAGATTGTTGGCCCTTGTCCATTGTTTGATTTCTACCTAAATTATAAATGAGCTTCTTAATAGAATTAACATATATTTTTGGTGTACCAATTTTTCCATACTCATCCCATCCCCTATCCTTACCTTTACTAAGGTTGGATCTTTTAGGGTTATCTTCAACTTCCTTACATGGATAGTTGGTGTTTGCATCTTTTTTATATGAAGTGTCGCCCATGTAACCAAGATTGGTTTTTTCATAAGGTGATATTTGACTATTGAAAATAGCATTCAGGGTTTGAAATATTTTCATGAGATTACCTAGCTTTTTTTTAAATGAGACAATTTCTACTTCAAGATGTTCACAATTTTCTTACTTTTCTTATAGATAATTCTTCAACACTTCTTCCACTCTTTTTTATTCCTCTCTTTCATCCTTGATACATATGATTGCATTGGGTAATCCCTTATTATTCTTCCTAAAGCTATCAATTTCTTCTAATGCACTGATAAATTTTACTTCAAGATCCACTATGCTGTGAACACTTTCTCCTTCTATTTTTTCTTTCTTCTTCTATGATTTTTCAATGTTTGATTCCTCATCTGTGGCTAAAAATATGATCTCTCTTCTATCTTTGTCGGGATCATAGTATCCTTCTTCAGAAAAATCATTATCCTCTTTGGAATAGAAAAATGTCTTATCTTAACATAGTGAAAATAGATGAGAGGTAACTTACCTTTGAATTTGTATTTTCTCTCTCATTTTTTACTCTCTGAGACATTTCTATATTAGATTCATAACTAGAACATCACCATCCTTGGATTTTCTTGAATTCTTATATGCTTTAAATGTTACTTCCTTATGTGATGGGTTTCTCATCCTCAATTTCTATACAGTGAAAATCCTATGAGGCTTGCCCATTTTCATATTCTACAAGTCTCTTAATTCTTGTATGGTAGAGACTTGGCATCAAGACATAGAGTAGGAGATCTGAAAATGTTTTGAACAACTATTTCTTCTTTAACTTCTTCACCAAATCCTTTCACAGAATTAACTACTTCATCTACTGAAATAAAATAATCACAACATCTTCTTCATCATTCATTTTTAGGGTTTCAAATTTTCCTATATAAACTATGAATATTTTCCCTCCTTACTTTTTCATCTCTTTCATAGTTGTTACAATCTTGTCCCACATACCTTTCACTGATTCACATTATATAAATTTAACAAATTTTAAATATGACAAGCCACTTAAAATGGAGTTCATAGCTCTTGTAGTGGAAACATAATCCTTTATCCCATCTTCATTAGTTGGAGGAGAGGATGGAACCTTATATCCATCAATAATACACTACCAAACTTCAACACCAAGAAACATCAACTCTACTCTCAATCTTATCTTTCAAAAGAAAAAATTATTCCATCCGAAGAAAGGAATTTCGGTTGATGCTTCCCTACTAGCCACACCCCCTGTAAGATATTCTTTTAATTGTTATATTTTTCTTAAGGAAGTCAACTTTGATACCTATTACTGTAAATACTAAGAGGGGGCATGAAACACTATTTAGTTGCTTTTAACAAAATTTCGCTTAGTTAATCTTGAAACTAAATTCACATCACGCAATGAATCGTCCACAGTGTATGAACACATAGATTACAATGAAAATCAAAACATGAAGAAGAAATATTTGAAAACAATATTTAGTTTATTGCAATCTCTTATGAGGACATAAACCCTCTTTTAGCACCAACTTACAAAAATTCCCAGTTTCAACCCATCAATAACGCGAGGAAACCAATTCTTAATAAGCACCAATTTATAGTAATTTGAAGATCCAAACTAAAATCAATCTTGAAAAGAAGCCTCAAACAAAAAAAAAACCATTCCCAAGAACATTTCCAAAATCCTTTCAAAATATGTGCCAAAACCGTTGTTGAACTGGTAAATCCCCTCTGCGGACAGAGGCGATCCCACTAGCCCAACATGGGTCTAGCAACAATCACACACGCTACACGCAGGTTCCTAATTGCATAAATCAAAGATCGGTCAGAATGATCTACCTGGAATCCAACGCTATTTGTTGTAGAAGAAACGCCGCTCCCGTCCTTTAGCTTTGGCTGGTCACAATCCTTACGCTCCACGTAAACGGACACCTGCACAAACAAAGAACAATACAAACACAAGCGTAAAATCCAGTATATGCAATTATATATCGGTCAGACAAGATATAACTCAAATACCATTAGAAGACACATGAGTGGAACCATAATGATAGTCGTTCATTAATCAGTAAAAACAGAGAAAGATTACAACCAAAGGGTTCTAACGTTGAACCTCCTCTGACTGGGCAAGCAGCTAAATACACCTTGCAAAGTGACCTCTTCTCTCTCAATATTTTGGCAGCATAACCCCTCTAGAGTTCTCAATTCTCCTCACTATAACTCCAGCATAATCTCAGTACTCACACTAGCTCTAGCAAAAACTAGTTGATTTAATGCAGGGGGACAGTCATTTATAGATGGAGCAGGAAGGAGTATGCATTGTATCAGGACACCTACTGAAGATTTAGCATTATCCCAGAATAGCCACTGAACTTGGTTGTCATGGATAAAAAGATGAAACTCGACCACTTCCATGAGATTTTTCCCTGAGAGAACTCCATGAACAAAGAGGAAAAAACATTGAGTGCACGCTGGCTAAAAATCATAACCAAATTTAGGTGGTGCGGGCTTTTCTCTATGACAGAGCGTCCATGGGCGCGCCCTCTTTTGAGGAACTGAGTCATTGGAATGGGTAAGACACCGTAGACCTGCGCTAATGGAAAAAGGGTGCTTTTTAGGGCTAATATGCAAAAGGTGTCTTCACGGAATTTGAATTTCATACTCAGGAGAATCCAATGCAAGCGTTTTTAAGTTGTGTCACTGGTCACAGGTCCATAAATGTGTCCTCCAATGTGCGAAAGCAAGGGTAACAGGGACGGTGACCAACGGTGACAAATTACTGCGTAACAACCCTAAATCCTAAACCCTAAACCATAAAACCTAAGCCCCAAATCCTAAAAATTAAACGCTAAGCATTTTGTAACATTTTAAAAAGTGTTTTTTAACTTTTATATAATTGTTTATTAAAACAATTACTAAGGTGTTATAAACCTGAAAATATGAAGCCTAAACCCCAAACTCTAAACCCTAAAAAGAAAATCTTAAAACTTAAACCTCAAGAATTTTATAAAGTGCTATAAACCTAAACCCTAAACCCTTATCCCAAAAGACTAAACCATAAACACTTAACCCTAAACCCTAAACCCTAAAGCCCAAACCCTCAATCCTAAACCCTATATTTTAAACCCTAAACCCTAAGCATTTTATAACAACTTTAAAAATGTTTTGTAACTTTTATTTAAGTCTTATAAACCCTAAAGCCTAAAATCAAAACCATAAACCCCTAACCTTAAACCCTAAACCCTAAGTATTTTATAACATTTTAAAAAGTGTTTTGTAACTTTTACTTAAATTTTTATTAAAATAATTAACTAAAGTGTTATAATCCCTAATCCATAAACACTAGACTTAAAACCTTAAACCCTAAACCCTAAAACCCAAACCCTAAACCCTCGACATTTTATAGCATTTTAAAAATGGCTTTGTAACTTTTATTTAAGTGTTTATTAAAAGAATTTACTAAAGTGTTATAAACCATAAACCCTATCCCTATCCCTAAACCTTGAACACTAAACCCTATAGCGTAAACCCTATACACCAAGAGTTTTATAACATTTTGAGAAGTGTTTTGTAATATTTATTTATTGTTTATTAAAAGCATTTACTAAAGTTTTATAAAATTTAAAACCTAAAACCTAAATCCTAAACCCCAAACCCTAAGAATTTTAAGAACCTTAAACAACTTACCCTAAACGCAAAACCCTAAATTCAAAACCCTAAACCCTAAATACTAAACCCCAAATAATAAACCTCAAACCCTTACCTCTAAACCATAAGCACTAAGAATTTTATAACATTTTAAAAAGTATTCTGTAACTTTGATTTCAGTGTTTTTTTAAAGCATTTACTCATGTTGTAAACCCGAAACCCTAAACTCTAAACCTGAAACCCCAAACCCTAAACCCTAAAGCGTAAACCCCTAAATCCTAAGCATTTTATAACATTTTGAAAACCATTTTGGTAACTTTTTATGTAATGTTTAATAAATAATTTTACTAAGTGTTATAAACCCTAAACCTTAAACCTAAACGCAAAAATCAAAACCTAAACCCTAACCCTAAGCATTTTATAACAGTTTGAAAAGCGTTTTCACCTTTCATAAGTCTTTATTAAAAGCATTTATTAACGTCTTATATACCCTAAACCCTAAATCCTAAAGGTAAAACCATAAATACTTAAACCTAAAAATTTTATATCATTTTGAAAGTAATTTTGTAACTTTTATTTAAACCTTGATTAAAAGCATTTACTAAAGCCTTATAAACTATAAACGTTGTGCTAAACCACCCTAAACCCTACACCCCAAACTCTAAACACTAAACCCTAAGCCCTAATCATTTTATAACATTTAAAAAAAAATTTAACTTTTATTACGATGTTTATTAAAATAATTTACTAAAGCGTTATAAACCCTAAACACTAAACACTAAAATATAAAACCCAAACCTGAAGCCCTAAACCCTAAAGCTTAAATCCTAAACTCTAAGCATTTTATAACATTTTAAAAAGTTTTTTTGTAACTTTTATTTAAGTGTTTATTAAAATCATTTACTAAACCCTTATAAACCCTAAATCCCAAACCCTAAACCCTAAGCATTTTATAACATTTTAAAAAGAGTTTTTTAAATTTTATTTAAGTGCTCATTAAAATAATTTACTAAATCATTATAAACCCTAAATCGTAAAACATGAACCCAAAACCCTAAACCCTAAACGCTAAGTATTTTAAACCCTAAACCCTAAACCCTAAACCCTAAAACATAAAACCCTAAAACCTAAACCCTAAACCCTAAGTATTTTAAAACATTTTGAATTTACTAAATTGTTATAAACCATAAACCCTAAGAATTTTATTACAATTTAGCAAGCATTTTGTAACATTTTAAAACCCTGAACCCTAAACATTTTATAACATTTTAATACGTGTTGTGTAACATTTTTTAAGTGTTTATTAAAAGCATTTACTAAAGTTTTATAAACCCTAAACCCTAAAACCTACATCCTAATAGTTTTATAAAAGTTTAATGAGAGTTTTGTAACTTTTTTAAATTGTTTATTAAAAGAATTTACTAAAGTGTCCCTTAGACCTAAACCCCAAGCATTTTATAACTTTTTAGCAAGGTTTTTGTAACTTTTTTCTAAATGTTTATAAACCCAAAACCCTAAAATCTATACCCTAAGCCTTTTATAACATTTTAAACCATAAACCCTCAACATTTTATAAAATTTTAAAAAGTGTTTTGTAACCTTTTTTTAAGTTTTTATTAAAAGAATTTATTGAAGTGTT